>CM032331.1:41854136-42020025 GCA_019022515.1 Quercus aquifolioides | reverse complement strand
CCAATGATAAGAATGAACCCTCAAGCACGTACAAAGGTGATAGGAGCTCAGAAATATCTAAAAGAAAAGCTGCTACCATCGCATTAAATGCACTGCAGCAACTTTTCTGACCGCATTTATGTGGAGATGACCCCTGAACAGTGCAGTCTCAGCTACCACCCTTCACAGAGAGCTAAAGAAGATGTCTGATGGGACGTGCACTCAAGTGAAGGTTTAGATGATTAACAAGTGTACGATCAAGATGGTCTGAAAGGAACTATATAATGTAAAAGACCTCCCATGATGGGGGGATCGAAAAAAAAAGAAGAAGAAAAAGAATGATTGTATGAGTTTATTTTGATAATCCATCTTCTCGGACAACCAGTTCATTCAGTTTTTACGTATCTTTCTTACTTGTTCCTTTTTTGAAAATCCCTATCAACCGTTGTTAAATTCACAAAAGGCCCAATTCTTTCACCCACTCTCTACAAATTTATTGTATTGCGCTCATTGGGCCTATATCTCATATCTTTAGGACTTGGGCTACAAATTGTGACCCTACACTTACATATATAATTTAAATATTATTGATAATCGTTCTTATATTTTTTTAACTCTTGAAAAAGTCTTGTAAGAATATTATTAGGTAGAAAATGTAAATTGTCCATTTTTGAATTTTTTTTTCTTCTATTCATTAATTTTAGACTCTTTGGTTTTTATACGTAATAACTCACTTGGATGGATATTTATGATGTGGTTCCACATTTAACTCCAAAATTAAGAAATAAAATTTTCTCTAAAAATAAATTATTTATGACACATGGCGCAAAATTGGACTTCAATTGTAGAATCTAATATATATATGTGTGTGTGTGTGTAAAGCTGAGAGAAAATCCAATTAGATTTCAAATTGGAATTCAATTAGAGTTTAATTTTGTATCACATGTTTCATCTAATCTAAGTTTTTAAATTTTGGTGCCAAGTTAGTTAATTCAGTGTAAAAATTGGAATCCAATTAAAGTATAATTTTGCATCACGTGTCTCATCTAATGTAAGTTTTTTTAATTTTTGTACCAAGTGAGTTAATTCAATGTAAAAAACGAGGAATTCATTATAAGTAAACCATAAAAAACCTAATCACACACACACACACACACAAACCAATGCTTAGAAAAAAATTAACTAGATTCAAAATTGAATTTTGCTTTTGTTAACTTTCCATACAAATTAGATTTTTGTTGTTATTTTTTCCCTGAACTAATGAACATATTTTTTTATACTATTTTTATTCAAATATTTTGTATGCCAAAATCTTGAACGTAACAAATTGTAATTGAACTGAACGATCTCATGCACCTATCCCCATTCAATTTAGGAGATATTATTGGATGAATTTATTATTTTATTTCGTATTATATTTAGTAAAATTTTATGGACAGTAATTATGAATTGATATTGTATGTGTAGTATCCAATAACGATTTTCAAAATTATATACATAATAGCAATGTAATGAGAAACTTGACATAACCAATATCAGAAAAATTGCAAGAAAATGGTCCTTGGAGTTTTGAGGATCATCCATTGGTTTTGTGTAGATGGGAGTGAGGTATGATCGTTGCTTCAGTTCGATTCACTTCAATTCCAATGTGGGTCCAGATCTGGGCACTTCCTTTCGATTTGCTGTCTGAGGATGTAGGAAGAGACATTGGTAACGGATTGGGTAAGGTTGTGGATGTTGACATGAAAGCTTTTTCAACAGATCAAGCCCGTTTTCTACGTGTTAGGGTTGAACTGCCATTGGAGAAACCGCTACGTAGAGGTGGTGTAGTTGCAAGTCCTGAAGGAGATAAGGTTTGTATTGGTTTTAAATACGAAAGATTAGTGGGACTCTGTTTCAATTGTGGTCGGTTTGGTCACGAAGCCAGATATTGCTCTTTTCATGTTGACTGTCAGCAAGAATTCCCTAATGGCGAATGGTTGAAGGCTGGTTTTCGCAAAACTAATACTTCCATTAACAATGGTGGTCGGTCTGAACCAAGAGAGATCATTACTCAAGTGGGGCCGTCTCGACGTGCATTGTCTGTGCCGTCTGCTAGGGAGAATATTCACTCGGAGTTTGATGTTGTGGGAGTTGTTAGCGGGCAAAATCATTGCGAAGTGGTCAGTATAGGTTCTTTAGAAGGGCTGTCGAAGGGTGGTTCTGTGGCTGAGACGGTTGACGAAGTTGGGACTGCTGCAACAGTTGCTGGGAAACCGCCTCCTGATTTTGAGGCAATAATATCTGAGCTTGATCAGGCTATCCAATCAGAGCCCATTAATTTGAGTTCAAAGCCTATCGGTAAGGAGCAGTTGATGGACATTAGCGAGTTTAACTCGGGTTTGGTTGATGTTGTAGTATTGGATGAGGATGCATGTCGCAAACGTGAGGCATTGGCAAACAAATAATGCCAGTATTTTTTCGGGCTTACATGGGGATAGTGAAAGGCATGAAATTGGCACTAATTTGAATAGAGGCAGGCCCATGAGAAAGGGTTTTAAAATTAAAAATGAGTCCCCTATGTCACAAGGCCCATCCGCTAGTGTTTTTGATGGTGTAATTGTTACAAAGCCCAATTCAACGGCTAAACTTTTAAGTAGTGCTGTCTTGGATGGGCCGAAGCAAGGGACTTGGAAAAGGGTCCATGCTAAGTCACGGGCTAGCCTACATTTGCCTCTTAATAATGTTCTGGGAGCAAAGAGGAGTGGTAAGGAGCTTTCACGTGAAGTAGAGAAGGCAGATTTGACAAAAAAGAAAACAAAGGTTAGTAATAATAAACTTTCCTATGTTCTTTCTGGGGAGGATAAGATTACATCGGCGGAGGTTGCTACGCAACCCCGCCTGGCATTATGAATCTTTTGAGTTGGAACTGTCGAGGGCTTGGGAACCATCGGACAGTTCATGCCTTACTCAAGGTAATCAATAAACAAGATCCTAATATTGTCTTTTTAATGGAGAAAAAATCTGGTTTGGATTGGATGTTAAAGGTTCGTGATTGGTGTAAATATAAAAATGGTCTTATTGTGCCTAGTAGGGGTAGTAGTGGTGGTTTAGCTTTATTTTGGAAACAAGAGATTAGGCTTGATATTCAGACTTATTCTCATTCACATATTGATGCATGGGTTGATGGAGGGGACGATATTGGTTAGTGGCACCTCACAGGTTTTTATGGTGAACCTGATACTTCCAAGAGATGGGAATCATGGCAAAAACTCAAACACCTACATGGAACTTCCTCTTTGTCGTGGCTAACAATTGGGGATTTTAATGAAATTACTTGCATGGCTGAGAAGGAGGGGGGAAGTAATAGAACTAGACAACAAATGAAATACTTTGTTGATACTATTAATTGTTGTTGCCTTAAGGAAGTTCCGTTCATGGGGCCATTGTATACTTGGTTGTATTTAGAAGAGGATGGTTCTCAAATTAGAGAAAGGTTGGATAGAGCTTTGGCTACGGTGGAGTGGTTTCATTTATTTCCAATGGCTAAGCTTACTCATCTTTCATCATCGGTTTCTGATCATTCCCTTCTTAGTCTTCAGTTGTTTGCAAAACCAAGAAAAAAGAGGATGGGAAGAGTTTTCCGATTTGAATCAATGTGGTTAAAGGATCCAAGATGTGAGGCCATTATGGATGAAGCTTAGGATGAAGGATTGTATGGAGGGTCAGATGATGTTCTGAATAGATGTTTAGAGAGTTGCCGTGCTAGTCTTGAGATATGGAATGGGGTTGAATTTGGTAATGTGGGGAAAACAGTGGCTGAATTACAGAAAAAGTTGGAATGGTTAGAGTTGCAACCTTCAAATCCAGACATGATTAGATCTTTAAGGAACACTAGAATAGAGTTGAATTGTTGGATGGATAAGGAAGATGATATGTGGAGGCAAAGATCAAGAATTAGCTGGATGCAATCTGGGGATAGGAATACCAGGTTTTTCCATGAGAAAGCTTCAGCAAGGTACAAAAAGAATCTAATAGAAGGTTTGTTGGATGAGAATGGTAGGTGGTTGGAGGGGGATGAGAATGTGGAAGAATTGATGTTGCAGTATTATGAAAGTCTTTTTACTAGTAGTGATCCTATGGAGTTTGAAGAAATCCTTGATGCAGTTCAACATATAGTCACCCCCAAAATGAATCAAATACTTGTAAGAGAGTTTTCTGATGTTGAAGTGAAAAAAGCAATTAATCAAATGTACCCTTTGAAGTCTCCTGGTCTAGATGGCATGCCTCCTCTATTTTATCAACACTTTTGGCCTAAGATTGGTGGTGTGGTTACTTCAACAGTGTTGGCTTTCCTCAATTTAGGTATCATTCCTCCAAACTTTAATCATACTCATATTGTCCTTATTCCTAAATGTAAAGAGCCAAAAAATGTGGCTGATTATAGACCCATTAGTCTTTGCAATGTGGTTTATAAAATTGCATCAAAAGCCATTACAAATAGGTTGAAAAAAGTACTTCCTTCTATTATTAGTGATACCCAAAGTGTGTTTGTGCATGGAAGGTTAATCACTGATAATGTTCTTGTAGCATATGAGATGATACATCATATTAGTCAAAAAAAGAGTGGAAGGGTGAGTGATTTGGCTCTAAAGTTGGATATGAGTAAGGCTTATGATAGGGTAGAGTGGAGTTGGTTGGAAAAAATTATGCACAAGCTGGGTTTTGATAATAAATGGTGTGCTTTGATTATGAAGTGTGTCACTACTGTTTCTTATTCAGTGAAGATTAATGGAATGCCTAAAGGGCATATTGTTCCAAGTTGGGGAATTAGGCAGGGTGATCCACTATCTCCTTATCTTTTCTTGTTATGTGCGGAAGGACTTTCTGCCCTTATTCATAAAGAGGTGGAGAATGGGAGGTTGGGGGGTGTCACAGTTTGTCGTAGGGGTCCTAAAATATCCCATCTTTTCTTTACTGATGATAGTTTGATATTTTGTAAAGCGTCCTTGGAGGAGTGTGATGCCCTTCAAAGGGTGTTGAGGGTGTATGAGGGTGCTTCGGACAGCAGTTAAATCGTGCTAAAACTTCCTATTTTTTAGTAGTAATACTCCTATTGATATTCAAGAAATATCAAGGAGAGGTTTGGGGCCCAAGTGATTAAGCACCATGAAAAATATCTGGGTTTGCCATCATTGGTGGGAAGAAATAAAAGAACACTTTTAATTCTATTAAGGACAAATTAAGGAGAAAACTTGCTGGATGGAAAGAGAAGTTATTGTCTAAGGCGGGTAAAGAAGTGTTGATAAAAGCTGTGGCCCAAGCAATTCCAACTATACTATGAGTGTTTTTAAATTGCCTAACTCTTTATGTGAGATTTGACTAGCATGATCCGTAATTTTTGGTGGGGGCAAAGAAATGATGAAAGAAAATAGCTTGGATGAGTTGGGAGAAATTATGCGCTCCAAAGAGTTGTGGTGGGATGGGATTTAAAAAGCTTAAAGAATTCAATTTGGCTTTATTGGCAAAGCAAGGGTGGAGACTTCAGCAGGGTCAAGATTCATTGGTGTACAAGGTTTTAAAAGCTAAATATTTTCCCACATCTGATTTTCACAAGCTGCTTTGGGTAATAATCCTTCTTTTACTTGGCGGAGTATTATGGCTGCCCAACCTCTTATCAAGTATGGTTTAAGATGGAGTTGGTAATGGTGATAGTATTCGGATTTGGGGTGATAAATGGATGCCCATGCCTTCAACTTTTATGATTTCATCTCCAAGATTGTTTATGCCACAAGATATGAAGGTTAGTGAATTGATAGACAAGGAAGAGGCTTGGAAGCGGGGTTGTTGATGCATGTTTTTGCCGCATGAAGCAGAGGCCATTAAAGCCATTCCTATAAGTACTAATCTGCCTGAAGACAAACAGATTTGGGCTTGGAGCTCTAATGGAGTTTTTTCTGTGAAAAATGCTTATTGGGTGGCGTCTCAAATGTCTCTTGTTCAGTCCATGGGATCATCATCTGATGGCAGTCAAGACAGGAGCTTTTGGAAGAGAATATGGCAGATCAATGTGCCTCATAAAATAAGGCACTTTTCTTGGAGAGCTTGTAGGGACATTCTTCCTTTGAAAACTAACTTGGTTAAAAGAAATGTTTTGCAGGTTGATATTTGTGATGAATGCAATGTGGAGGCAGAGGACTCTATTCATTTTTTCTGGAGATGTACCCGGGCTAAAGATATGTGGTCTTCATCAAAACTGATTTTCCCCAATGTTCTTAACCAGCTTAGTTCTTTTAAGGAGATAATGTGGTGCTTAATGATGGATGAAAATTGTGCTGCGGAAAATATTGAATTGATAGTCACCTGTGCTTGGGCGTTGTGGAGTAATAGGAATGAGATTCGGCATGGCGGAAAGCGTAAAGATGGAAGGCAGCTTTCACTGGGCATCGCAATATTGGGAATATCGGACTGCAATGGAGTTGTTACCGGCTGTTGAGAAACCTGTACAGCATGTTGAGTTGGAATCCACCTCCTGCACCGTATCTGAAATTTAATGTGGATGGTGCAATATTTCTGAGTTGCGGTCTGTGGGAATTGGAGTTAGTAAGGAAATGGGACGGTAGTTTTGTTGCAGCAATGAGCAAGCTTATTAATGCACCGTTGGGGCCTCTTGAAGCGGAATCTAAGGCTGTCGATGTTGGCCTACAATTCGCAAAGATGCTTGGAGTTTCTGAATTAATAATTGAGGGAGATTCACTGATAGTCTCTAGGGCATTGAGTCAATCTTCCTCTGTTCCGGCCACAATTGATGCGGTGATTATGGGCATTAGATCTATTGTCGTGGAGTTTCACAATGTTAATTTTTCCCATGTAAAACGCAATGCAAATATTCCAGCTCATTTGTTAGCAAAGCATGCCAAAGGCATAGTTCATCAGTGTATTTGGATGGAGAATTGCCTAGTTTCTTAGAATTAGCAATTTTCATGATGTAAACTCTATGTTATTTGATTTAATATAAAGTGTGTGTGCTTTCTTATAAAAAAAAAAAATATTAATAGAAGCGCGTCAAGAGTTTTGTAATTTAACTAATACTTCTGGTGTGTTTAATAGACACATTCAAAATTCAAATTTATCTTCCCTTAACTATCAAATTATCTCTCTCACACACACATATTGATAAATGTGCACCTAAGTGCAAAGACTTCCCAAAATTTAGGTGCATAATGTAAACTACGAATTGAATTAAAAAAATTTACCAAAAAAAAGAATTAAAATGCATATTTTAAAAATATAATGTGATAAATTTGAAATTAAAAAGAAATATAAAATATTGGAGATATTTGCTAATAATTATGGAGATTTAAAATCAAATTGAAGTTTGGGCATTTGGGGTGTCGTCTGACTGAAAACGGCATGCCGTCTTTGCCGTTTTGCCATGCCTCACGCATATAAATACGAAACACACCTTCAACTTCTTCTTCAACCTCTCGCTCCGGCGACAAAAATTGTACCAAGAAAGAAACGTTCCAAGAATTTCAGAAAAAACCTTCGCACAAGATCTTCTCCGAGAAGAAACGCTTTCTAGGGTTTCAGAAAAGTTTAAAGCTCCACACGCAAAATCGGCAAGAATGTTGGTCCAACTTCCTCGCTTGACTAAATCTCTGAGAAACCCCTTCGATGTCGACCAGGCCTATCTCCATCGGAAACTCATCCTGGAGAACCTCAACAAGCCCCGGAAGTAACCATTCCTCTCAATTCATTTTCATTCTTCGTCTATTCTCTGTTTGGTTGCCAAGAAAATCATAGGAAAGTATGGGAAACCAGAATTCTGAATCCTAAATTGTTTAAATAATTAATAAAGAACAAGAACAAGAACAAGATAAAATTATCTTTTTAAATCTTTTCAAGTGAGTTTAGCACAGTTTGGAAAATTTTACCAAATTTAAGGCACAGGATTTAAAATGTTATGTAATCTTGATTTTCTTTTGCTTTGTTGGCAACCAAACGGAGAGGTAACGCTTTATAGGGTCTATGACATTGATTGCCACGTTCATTTCAAGCATTTCTTTAGTTCTTATTGTTTTATGCTTGATATTATGAAAAATGATTATTTGAATTTTGAACTGTACGATTAGTTCTGCGAGCACAATTGATGAATCTGAACTTGCACGGAAAATTGTATATCAATGGGAAGAAGGTATTTTTCTAAATGCTTATATATTACTCAATATATATATATAAGTGTGTATGTATGTATCTTTGTGTGGGTGTATTTATTTATTTCTCATTGAATTTGTTATGATGTTCCTCTGTTAATGCAATATGTGGAGCAGCTTCTTTTGAAGTTCGACAAGCATATAAACAGTTCATTGCGGCGGTAGTGGAGTTGATGATGGAGAAGTGCCCTCTGAAGCATTTCGTGAGGTGGCACTCACTGCTTATCGTCTTTTTGGTCCAGTGGAGGAGGACAATGTTGATAGAAATATTGCTGAGAAAAAGTAAGAGTTAGATGTCCTTTTTTATTTTTATTTTCTTTCTGTTCAAATTGAAAATAAAATCACATTATGAAGTGTCATTTGCTATGTGGTAAGCGGCATGTTGGTTTAATTATTTTCACCAATGAGCTCTAGCTCAAATGACACCTCCTCTCTTTATAAGAGCAAGGTGAAGGGTGAGGTTGTTGGTTCAAAGTGTGTAATTTACGAATAACACTTAAAACAGAGTTGGTTTAACTATGATTGTCGTGACCTATATTGGTGAAGAATTTGCATAATCTGAGATAAAAATGGTGACACATTAAGCATAAATTGCAGCCCAGAAGTAAAAATTCATAAAAACAGATACTACTTTCCAAATGAAATACACCATGGTGCATGAATAGTCTCCCTCATTTGGTTTATCTTAAATGTAGATTGAGTGATTACAGTTAGTGATTCTGAAATGCAGGTTGGACTTGCAAAAACTTCTTGGTCACATGGTTTCTGATGCTAACCTGCGGAGAGTTGCCTCTCTAGCTCAAAATCTTTTTAGATTGCAGCCTAGTGACCATGGGCCTCCACTTGTTTCAGAGTGGCATGTAAATGGGAGTGGCGATGATATAGAATTTGGAGCTGACCTTGTTTTTCAAACACCTGCTCGGTTTCTGGTAGATGTTTCTTTGGAGGATGGGGAATTATTGGGTGAGGAAAGGACTGTACCTTCTTTGTTTCATGAAGGCTGGTATGAACATGACAGCTCTCCACATTACCCTTCCGCTTCTGATGGGGGAAACTATAATTTGAGTTGGTTAAGAGATGCATGCGACCGGATAGTTGGGGGAAGTACTTCTCTGCTTTCACGCGACGAATTGGCGATGGCCATTTGCCGGGTGCTTGATTCAGACAAACCTGGCGAGGCGGTATCAATAATTATTCTTATTTTGGCTTTACGAGTGTAGTTTTTGAGCATGCATGTGAAGAAAATAGGTTTTTGACGATTTAAAATATCTTTATCTTGAATTTTTGTGAAGATTGCTGGTGATTTGTTGGATCTTGTTGGGGATAGTGCATTCGAGACTGTTCAAGAACTTGTGTCGGTAAGAATATGAACTGTTCTTATTGATTCATGAATTTATCTTGCAACATCTGTCCCCCCATCAAAAGAAATTCATATTGCAATAGTCTTGAACAATGGATGGCATAATGTTGAAATTTAATCTGGAATTTTCCTGACGGTGGTTTAAATATTCTTTCTTTTTCCAGCATCGGAAGGAACTTGTTGATGCTATCCATCATGGTAAGCTTGTACTGAAATCTGACAAAACGACTTCGAATACACAATCACGAATGCCGAGTTATGGTACTCAGGTACCATCTCAATTTTGTATGAAAAAAATCTATCAAATCTCTGTGTGAAGAGAAAAAACTGTTCTTATTAATCTATAATTCATTGAAAGGTTAGATTTGTCATCAATTCTTTGCTTCCACTTCTGTTTTAGGTTACGGTTCAAACAGAGTCTGAAAGGCAAATTGATAAACTTCGGCGCAAGGAGGAAAAAAGGCATAGACGAGGAACAGAATATGGGGTTGAGAGTGACTTGTCTGCTGCAAATTTTTCTTCTTTACTTCAAGCAAGTGAAAGGAAAAGTCCATTTGATGATCTGATTGGGTCTGGCCCAGGACCCCTCTCACAAGCAGTTACTGCTCTTCCTCAAGGAACTGTCAGGAAGCATCATAAGGGCTATGAGGAGGTCATCATCCCCCCATTGCCAACTGCAGAAATGAAACCTGGAGAGAAACTGGTACCTCTCTTTTGTTGTGTTATACATTCATATTCATCATAGTAAATCATCAATATCTTTTTATTGGGTGATCTCTTGTCCTTTGTGCTTTAAATTGATGACTTTGAGGCACTAATTGATAAGAGAGCAAGATTCTGGGAAAAGAAAAAGATAGAACATTTTAAGGTACATGGGAAGATTTGATAATGAGCAAGTTGTGTAGCAAATTGCTGTTAGTAAGAAAAAATCTGGTTGAGATATGCTTGTTATTATTCTTACTGTACAATACAAAGGTGTTTGTTGTTTGTATGTGTGTGTATATACATATAATTTTTAAGGAATTTGTCTAAAACCAAAATCTATTATGTTCACTTAATACCTTTTTAATCCTGTTTGCCTGTTTGCATGGTGCTCTCTCTCTCTTTCTCTCTCTTGCTGTGTCTTTTGGACACTTTGAGATTCTATATTTCTACTGGAAGTAGTTGCAACCAAATCTGCATTTGAATTAATGTAATGTGATTTGATATGGGAAAAGTTTTTTCATTGATTTGTGGCATTGATAAACACTTGATTTATCATTATTTTACTTGTCATTATGGGCCAAGTGGTTGGATAATTATGGTAAAACACGTCGATCATTTCCTGTTATGTATAACACTATAGCTTACTCATATAATATGACATTGGTACTGGATGAGTATAAAATCTTCCTTGTGAGTTGTGAAATGCTTGTTGGGGGAGGGAGGCATTATCAGAGGATACAGTGAAAAGAAGGAATCCCTTTGTATGCATCAGATCTGGACCTCTGAATTTGAACTTCTTAGAGCATGATCCTACACTATACATAGCCCCTTATGGGATATAAATGGTATCACTTTATGAATATGCAGATTCTCTAGTAAACACTTATCAAAAAAAAAAAAAATGCAGATTCTCTAGTAAAGAATTAAAGATTGGCTCACTGTTAAGAAGTGCGGTCAAGAGCAAAAATTGCTGTGCAATTTCTACATTTTGTAATAAAAATCATAAGAAATTAACTGCCAAGAGTCTTGTTGCTCAATGGCATTGTTTGGTCTCCTTTAAAAGTTTTAAACCCCCACTCCCCACTTGTTGTAACAATTGAATTATCAAAAAATTATAAGAAACTGACTATTGCCATTTGTGACAGCACTAAAATATTGTCTGACCTGACTTGTTTACCTTATAGAAACTTCCCCTTTTCTTTTCTCTTTGACATTAACTGAAGACAAAGGCTTAAAGATATAAATGATTAATTTACACTAGTCAATGAGCTCTAGCTCAAATAGCACTTCCTCCTCCCACAATAATGGTATGGAGCCCACAATAATGGGATGGAGGGTGGGGTTGTGGGATCAAGATCCAGCAGGTGTGGGTAAAACAAAATAAAAAAACTGATTAATTTACACTACTTTTCATCCATAAGCTTGTAGATACTATACTCTTTTGGAGAACTTTATGTAAGATAGAATGCTTTGTTGCCTTGCAATGATCATTTGACCATATTTCGTTGCAGCATAGAGATTGTGACAAATTAGAGTTCTCTTTCTGGATAAGTCTTTCTTGCTGGTTTTAATAACCAATTGGGTTGCTATTGCTACTCTATTATTACTTCTAGTTGTCATTTACTCATGTTGATTTTTCTCTTCATTTTGTGTAAAACTATCATATGCTGTCAGATTGAGATAAAGGAATTAGATGACTTCGCACAAGCTGCTTTTCGTGGCTACAAATCTCTGAACCGCATCCAGAGCCGGATATTTCAAACAGTATTACACTAATGAGAATATACTAGTGAGTCATCGAATTTTAGTAACAGGAACACCTTTTTAGTAAAAGCGCTGCTTTTAATATTTCTGAAGTGATCGTATACTTGCAGGTTTGTGCTCCAACAGGAGCTGGCAAAACAAATATTGCTATGATTTCCATTCTACATGAGGTGTGCAATCAGTTAGCTGTACCTTGATTACTCTACTATTTTGGGGTTTAAGATTTTGTTATTCTTTACACTTTGAGGTGGAAGAAAAATACAATTTTGGTTTTATAATAATATGTGATTCCTTGAGCACATTGTGCCTTTATATGGAAGAGGTCCTATGATTTTGTATGAGCTGAGGAATAAATACATCCAATGTTTTTATAGATATCCCTCGTATTTTCACTTATTTTTTTTAATTGATATAAAGGCATGCCTTTTGTCATGTCATATGCATATGTAAAATTTGATGCTCTATATAAATGAGTAAAATTCAGTTTTTGACTGTTTAAGATTGTTTTAACTTATTGGTGATATTATGATATTTAAAGTTCTTCTTAGGTGTGATACATGAAATATTTTTGAACTCAAATTTAAACTTAAATTAAAGAAATGATACTGGCAGTGTCTGTTGTAGTTTCTGAAATTCAGATGTATGAGTGAGTGTTATGATTTATTTCAGATTGGTCAGCACTTCAAGGATGGTTACTTGCATAAAAATGAGTTTAAGATAGTTTATGTTGCTCCTATGAAGGTAAAACCAACCCATACATTACTCTTCCCCCCCCTTTCCTTCCCCTTTTTCTAATTTTTTTTTTTTGAGGGATGGGAGGGAAGGGGGCCTCAGTAACCGTGATTGATAGGTTATTTCTGGTCATGTATTTCTAGGCATTAGCTGCAGAGGTCACTTCAACATTTAGTCACCGTTTATCTCCACTGAACATGACTGTGAGAGAACTTACTGGAGACATGCAACTTTCAAAGAATGAACTTGAAGAAACTCAGGTTGCTTGTTTTTTTTTTTTAAAGGCACGCTTAGGGGTGCTTTGGAGACATGCGTGGTGGAACTAATGATTTACTAATTGCTTGTCAATCAGATGATAGTGACAACACCTGAAAAGTGGGATGTCATTACGCGCAAGAGTAGTGACATGTCACTTTCAATGCTGGTGAAGCTCTTAATTATCGATGAAGTGCATCTCTTGAATGATGACAGAGGCCCTGTAATAGAGGCACTTGTTGCTCGGACCCTCCGTCAGGTAAAGATTTAGTAGATCATCATTTCTTCTCATTGTTGAAAGTAATCACTTTCATCAATGGAAGTTAAATAGATTTGTTCCACTGTAATATATTGTTCTTTATCACTCTCAGGCCTTAGCTTTAGATGACTTTTTTTAACATCATATAAATTTTATGCCCTCCTTTACTCGTGCCTCTTTTACCAGCTTGGAGAAGTCAGATACTTATGTATGTTATAATGTGATCAAGCGTTAATCCTTCTTTCCTTTCCTTTGTTGTTTTTTTGGTGGGCCACAAGTTTTTCCATTAAAATTTTTACACATCTGGTCCTGAACCTGTAGAGAGTACCAGAAAGGTTTTGATAGGTTGACAGTTGGTGTAGAACACTGTAATTTATGTGACCACCATCTATTAATGGAAGAATAATTTAAAGGACATTGCATAGAGTTAAGAGTGTGATGGATCAATAGAGGATTTTTTATTTATTTTTGATACGCAATAAAACTTTTATTAGAAATCAAAAAGTAGAAACTGGAACACAGGATATGTACAAAGAGGACAATAGGCTAAGCACCAAAAGAACAAGAATCAAGCATCTCAAACATATTATCAAAAGAAAACAGAGAGGAAGCATTCATCCACTGAAATAAAGATTTGAGTCTTAAGATCATGTACTGATTTCTCTTGTCCCTCAAAGGTCCATGCATTTCTTTCACACCATAGGCACCATATGAGACAATGGGGATTCGCGCCCCAAATCATGACTTTTGGGTCCACGCAGCCTGTGGTTCCAGCTTTTTAGGAAATCCTCCACCCCTTCTGGCTCTACATAACTCCGAACAATGCGAAAATCATGCCCTACAACTCATAAGCAATAGGGGAGTGAACAAGTATATGAATTACAGTTTCCCCGGCTGATTTACACAAACATCACGTCAACACCAATCTACTATTTATATTGGTCAATTGGATTTTATTTTAGGACTTATTGGTTAATTAAGTTATTAATATTATATTTAATTTCTAGAGTTGAGGTTATTTTTGTAGTCCTAGTAGTTATTTTATTTATTTATTTTTTTTGGGAGCTCAAAAACCCTAGTAGTCTATATAAGCATGTTACTCAACATTCAGCTACCACATGACAATCCAAAAGCAATCCTAATGCACGACAAAACCAAAACTGATACAACAACAACAATAACAAAGTTCAGAATGATTGTGGCATGAAGAGATTTTTCGAGTTTGGGGGCAGCATAAGATAAACATTGAATAACATCATATAGATTATTTGGTATACATTGGGTTATGCGAAGATCGACGGCGAGTTTGTTATCTGCTGGCATCAATGGCTTGGGAAGCACAATTCGAATATTTGGAATTTGATTCCAGGGTGCTTAATGTGGATTGTTTGGTTGGAACGAAATCGTCACTCCTTTGAGAACATGGAGAAGACGTTGGATGAGTTAAAGGTCTTATGCCAGCGTAGTCTTTTTGAGTGGGCTCGTTGTTGGGGCTTTACTGATTCTACGTCTCTTTCAGAGTTTATGTTCTCCCTTAGATTATCTTTCTGATTTCCTTATCTTTTGTTTTGCTGTTTGGTTCTTCTATTTCTTGTTGTTCATCATCATGAACTACTTGTATTTTTTTTTTTTTTTTCATTTATAACAGTTCTCTAATTACTTATATAAAAAAAAAAGATTATTGGATCTTCTTGTGGAAAGTGCATTTGAGAAAATCTGAAGAAAGTGATTTTGGTACCAAAAAACCTTTGTTTTGTCATGTTTTACACTGGATAATTGTATTAAGAGTATTGGATCTTGTTGGGAATGGTGCGTTGTAGAAGATTAGGGCACCACAAAATGCCTTAAATGCCGTATCTTATAAGATTGAATCAATTGACTGTTCCAATTATTTACATTTTTTTTTTTTGGTAATACTCTTTCCGATTGCACAGACAAAAAAGAAAAAGAATTCAGTTAGTCCTATAAAGTTTAGATTTGTCTCCAGTAACTTGTGACTGGGTGGATCATTAACTATTTTAGTGGAAAAATCTGCAATTTTTACTTGTTCTTATTGACAGACAAGTTTCACCCAACCTGATGATGTGTATGACTAAATGTTTCAGGGTGATGCCATGTGGATCAATATGTCAGTTTTGTGAAAGTATTTGGTTTTTGTATTATGCTTTGGAAATGTAGTAATTGTAACATAATTGGTTGTAATTCTATGTACTTGCTTGTATTTTTTTTTTTCTCTTACAGGTGGAGTCATCACAAACAATGATACGTATCGTGGGGCTTTCAGCCACCCTACCAAATTATTTGGAGGTTTTTTGGCCATATAATTCTTACTTATAATTTCCTTCTCATTAGCCTGTAGAGGCTAAATTTGAAGCCTCATTTGCATTTCGCTTTTTAATATGGATTCTATCTCTTCCGTGAACACCCAGGTTGCACAATTTCTGAGAGTGAATCCAGAGGCGGGACTCTTCTTCTTTGATTCTAGTTATCGTCCTGTGCCTCTTGCTCAACAATATGTTGGAATTAGTGAGCAGAACTATTTAGCTCGCAATGAATTGCTGAATGAGATTTGCTATAAAAAGGTTTGTGCTTTCGATCTTGGCTCATGTGAGTGTAATTTGTTGGAATGTCAATATATTAGTTTATGATAATTTTTGTGCCAGATTGTTGATTCATTAAGGCGAGGTCATCAGGCAATGGTGTTTGTTCATTCACGTAAGGACACAGCAAAAACAGCTCAGAAATTGGTATACCCTTCTACTTTCCAATTAAATGTAATCAATTTGGATGTATTTTTGCCTTGAACTCCTTTTTATGCAGGTTTCCATTAATAATGTTGTTATCACTACATTAGCTTGTTATTAAGAAAGCTTTTGTGATGAGGATACCAAAATTAGTGACCATTTGGATTTGAATCACCAAATTTAGTGCTAATTGGATTGTGGAAGGCCGATGAGGATGGGATTTTAATGTAGTTATATTTCCCAGTGAAAGGCTGGCGGAAGCAGGTCCTCTCTAGCTATGTGGGAATTTTTAGACTTCATTTCTGAGCAAGTTTTGACGGAGGTTTTTATTGACGGGTGGGTGATTTATGTGGTCCAACAATCAGTGGTGGGAAAATCATCATTACCAAGGTTCCTAAGGCTTCGTTTGGGAGTTCATAAGGGAATGAAATGGAATAATCATAAGAGAATAGAAATGAATGTATTTAAGCAAGGGAAAAGAATGGAATGGAATGAAATTAAGTAACCTTGATTGAATGTTTTAAAATAAAGGAACGGAAATGAATGAAAATGAATGGAATGTAAGTAAAATTGTTTGGAGTAATATAGAGGGAATGGAATGGAATCATTTTATGACAGTATTACTATTAGACCCCTATTTTAAAATAAAGGGTTGAATATGTAGGGGTTTTTGGGAGTTTTAAAAAATTCATTAAATCTAATTCCATTCCCTCTCATTCCTCCCAATTTTAGGGGAATGAAAATTTGAGATATTAAGAGAATAGAGAGGAATGAGTGTTCCCTCTTACCAATTTCATTCACTTCCATTTAAACTCTCAAACAAGGGAAATAGAAGAATATTCTAAAATTATTATTTTCATTCCGTTCATTTCCATTCCATTCCATTCTCTCCTCCCAAACGAGGGCTAAGTTTTGTACTTTGTCAAAATTAAGAGCTGTGAAGCAAGACCTAAATTTGATGGAACAAAGACAAATTTGGAGATGTGGGTGTTTGGAAGAAAGAGTTGCTAAGGGAGGTCAAGGAATTGGATGCGAAAGAGGAGATGAGAGCTTTATTTGTGGAGGAAAAATCCAATTGGGAGTTGAGTGGAGGTGAGTTACAATAAATCATGTTAATTGAGGAGGTAAGCTGGAGACTGAAGTCAAGAGATTTGCGGCTTAGGGAAGAGGACCGCAATGCTAAAATTTATATGTAGAGGAGAAAACTATTATGGATTAAGAAGAAATTAGAGAGGGCATCGTATTTTACAAACATGTATAATATTAGTGCTCATTTGAATTTAAATCACCAAATTTAATGTTTATTTGAATTTGAATTTTCATTAATGTTTTGTTATGATTGAGGATTGTGTGGGATTATGTTATTTTCCTAATTGATGTTTCCTGGAAGCCTATCTAATGTAGGGGACATATGATTTGAGAAATAAAAATTTAATGTTGGAATTTTCCAATAGCTGGGTGATGATTCCTGGCAACCTAGGTGTTGATTCCTAGGCCTATCATTTCTTTTTGTTTAATTTTCTTCAATTTTTCCATTGAATTTTGTCCTGCATCACTTTGGATGGTTGTCAAAGCAATTGAAGCAGCTATAGCAATATGAATTTATGCACCTTTTCAAATTCTACTCATAACAAGCGTTCCATTCATGAATATATTGTCGTCATATCAGATCATCTTACTTGTCTGAATTTTTGTCGACAACAGCTGATTATGCCTTTTGTTCTCCAATGGGTGATAGATCTGTATGTTTTTTGAAAATACATTTCTTGTTAAAGATTTCAAATGCCAATGAATGCATTTATGGGTATTATGTGTGTCTATGATGGGGCAATCTTATTTGAAGTTTATCAGTGTGTTCTATGCTTACACTAATCTTTTTTATGGCACGTTGAACAGGTTGAACTTGGCCGAAAATTTGATGATCTTGATCTCTTAAGCAATGATAAACATCCACAGTTTGACTTAATCAAGGCAGGGAACTTAATGCTTCATTTTCTTCGGTTGTTCTTAGGACCTTTTTCTCTTTTTGTTCTTAGATTTTCCTTTATGCTTTTCAGAGGGAAGTAGTTAAGTCTAGAAACAAAGATCTTGTTGAACTTTTTGAATATGGAATTGGTGTTCATCATGCTGGGATGCTACGTGCTGATAGAGGTTTGACTGAGCGGCTTTTCTCTGACGGACTCTTGAAGGTAAAGCTCATTCAATTTTGGATTTACTTGATTTATGTAATTTTTGTATTTGATATGTACACCCCTGTATACTCCCTGTGTACTTGGTGTCTCTCTCTTTTTGATATCAATAAATCTTTATTACTTATCAAAAAAAGGTAAAGCTCATTCAATTTTCACTCATAGTTCAATACTTTAGGATTTTCACTGACATATTTGTGCATTTTTATAATTTGCTGCTTTAGGTACTTGTTTGTACAGCAACTTTGGCATGGGGTGTAAATTTGCCTGCTCACACTGTTGTGATCAAGGTTTGTGGTAATTGTTTTATTTGTTCATTGCAAGTGTTCTCTGTTTAACTGTTGCATCAGTGCAATTTAAGTAATCTATTTTCTAATCGCATAACCAAAGACAAGTGGATAATAGGCTAGTAGGAATAAAGTTTTACATTATCCTCAATATCAATTGTTTTACTTCTAAGTCTGTCTATTCTTTGCTTGGTCAAACTTTTCTACTTCTTTTACATGTTTTTGGAATAATAGACGATTTGGATCATGCTTCCAACCCTCCTCTGCTGTAAAGTTTGAGCACTTTTTTATTTTTATTTTTATTTTTTTATAATTTTTTGATAAGTAATGAAAAATATATTAAAATTTTAAAAAGAAGTGTTGCCTGAGTATACAGGAAGTATACATTAGGGACAAAGTACAATCCAGTGCATAAAGTACAAGAGTCCATTAAACCATGAACTAAAAAAAAAAAGAACGAAATCCTAACATTGCAACTCAGTCCAAAAGGGTCTCAATGAAGAAAAGTTTAAGATCTGGAACTTTTTTTTTTGAATCCTCAGAGTGACGGTTATTTGTCTCCCACCAAATGCACCACATCAAAAAATGAGGGACAACCATCCAAATAGCACCATTCCGATGTCGCCTAAACTTTCCTTGCCAACAAGCCAAAAGCTCAATCATTGTCTTTGGCAAAACCCATCTTTGGCATAACCCAATGAATGCCAAACAAGGTGAACACCATAGACTATAAGTCAGAAGCAAATAGGACAATGAATAAGGAGGTGGTCTACTAATTCCCCGTTTCTCATATACAACACCAATCTAAAATCCAAAATTTCCGTTTCCATAAATTATCAATTGTCAAAATATTCCCTAAAGTTACAGTAAAAAAAAAAAAAACTCTAGGAGGGATCTTAGGCTTCCAAATAGTCTTCCAAGGGAAGGACTGGTCTATTCTTTTTGTCAATATCTGGTAATACTATTGAACCTCAAAACCTCTTCTCTTAGCAGGCATCCAGCAAATATTATCTTCCCCAACTCCCCTCAAAGAGACTCCATAAATACTATCCATGAAATTGGATAAAGACTCCAATTCTCAATCCTGAATCGCTCTTACAAAATTCAAATCCCAAAAATGAATACCATTTGGGAATTTCATTAGATCAGCCACATAAGCCTCCTTATTTCAACTTATAGTGAATAATTTTGGATAGCACATTCTCAAAGGGGTGTCCCCACACCAAATGTCCTGCCAGAATTTAACAGTAGACCCAACCCCAACCTCAAGCTGGATGTGACGAGAGAAAGAAGGCTAGTCACGGCTAATGGACTTCCACAACACTCACTCCGTAAGGACCAGTTACGGGAAGAGAGCACCAACCTCCCCCTTTACAACCATACTTAATCCCTATCACTCTTATCCTCAAAGCTTGTCGCCCATTCCCAAGTCTCCTTAGCCATTTTCCAAATAGCGCTTTATTAAAACTTCTCAAACTTCTAATAGCCAAGCCCCTAGATTGAAGAGGAGCACAAACTGTAGCCCATTTCACCAAGTGAGTTTTTTTATCATCCCCCATACCACTCCAAAGAAAGTTTTGTTGAAGTTGTTCAATACAGTTTGCAACCTCCACCGGGATAGGAAAAAGAGAGGAAATAAGTTGGTATATTAGATAAAGTACTCTTAATTAAAGTACACATGCTGCAACTGAGATGACTTTCTTTTTGTTCAGCTTGTTGAAAACTTTGACTTGCCAGTTTTAGCAAGCAGATGCATGACTCTGTCTAGCAGTGTGCTGAAACTGAAATTTGCATGTGCTATCACGGTTGTTTGTTACCAATAGGATCCCTTTTTCAATTCAGTTGGTTTATTTTGCATCTTTGCATCACAAGAGGACCCTTTCTTTGAAACACTTAAATGAAGTGTCGCCCCATTAAGAGAAAAGCTAGAATGAAAAGTTGTAACTTTGATGGAAATTTATGAAAGTACTAATGTTCAAAACCAATTTTGACTACATTTACTGATTTACATACACACACAAAATGTGTGTGCACACGTGTATACTTGCAAATGTTATTGGTTATGAATATATTAGCATTTGTAGCCTGATAAGTCTCATATAGTTTTCACTTTTGTCCTCTTATGTTGCCATCTGCGTGGTGCATCCTTCAGGGGACACAATTATATGATCCGAAGGCTGGTGGGTGGCGAGATCTAGGCATGCTTGATGTTATGCGGTAAGACCTGAAATTTTCTGTTGGAAATACATATAAAAACAAGTTCATTTAATATACAGCTTCGGTTGTTGATTTACTGTGTAGCTGTTTTTACTGATGACATTGATATATTTGTTTTAGATCTTTGGACGGGCTGGTAGACCTCAGTTTGACAAAAGCGGTGAAGGCATCATCATCACATCCCATGACAAACTAGCCTACTATTTGCGGTTGCTGACGAGTCAACTCCCCATTGAAAGCCAGGTTATATGTCGTTTAACTGATTTTAAAAGATTAAAACATTTCATTAGAGATGTATGCTGTATTTTTAATGTTCATCAGAGCTGGGTCACTTAAGGATTTTATTAACTCCGAAACCATATCTGAAGGTTACTTTCCTTGGGTGTTGAAAACAATTGCGACACCATTATGTGAAAATTTGGACCATGGTTAACTTAAAGTTCAAAAGCTTCGCCCTTATCATCTATTACATAGGACTATATTTATATGGTTGTTTAATTACTTCAAGGAAGCTACACATGCACATTAAAAAGAACTCTAGTGGGTATAGTTGGGGAGTTATGGAGAAGGATGTTTTAGATTTCTTCGAGGAAGTTCATGCTTCTTGTTGCTTTGTGTGCGTTTGGCAATTGCTTATTTGCAGTCTCAGCTAGTTTGCAAATAATCTAACTTTTAGCTTTTTGGAAATAAACTAGCTTTTAGTTTTTTTTCACACATTTAACATAAAAGTTACCAAAAACTATATATCTTTTGATAAACACTATTTTTTTTTTTTGATAAGTAAGAAAGATGTATATTCAAGAAGCTACCTCATGAAAAAAACATAAAGCATAACCAGGGGGTACAGAGAAGGACACAAACAAGAAAAAAACAACAAAACAAACAACAATCAACAAAGAACTAAGAACAAAGAAGAGAATTAAGGAACAACAAAGGGAGAGAATCACTAGAGGTGAGTCCCCAAGCCCTAGACCAATCAAAAAGAGAACCACTAAAAAAAGCAAGCAGCTGGTCATCGAATTTGTCCATGTCCTCAAAAGTTCGCCAATTTTGCTCCTTCCAAATACACCACATTAGGCACAATGGAGCTAAATTCCAAATGCTAGAAGAGTGCTTTCCAAACCAATTCCACCAACCAAAAAGCGTATCAACAACCGATCTTGGCAAAACCTAAGAAATCCCAAAGGATCTAAAAACCAAGCTCCACAGCTAATAAGCCTTTTCACAATGGAGAAGCAAATGATTCACCGTCTCCCCGTTACAACGACACATAATGCAGCAGTCAACAAAATCAAAGCCTCTACCCCGCAGAATGTCCCCTGTAAGAATCTTCTCCCAAGATGCAGTCCAAACAAAGAAAGAGACGCGTGGAGGAGCCTTAACCTTCCAAATACATTTCCAAGGAAAGATAATAGGCAAGGGACTACGAAGCTTATTGTAGAATGAGCGGATGTCAAATTCCCCCTTCTTCGACAACTTCCACCTCATATGGTCACCGTGCTCAGATTGAGGTAAATTAGAACCCAAGGTACAAAGGAAATCATCCACCTCACCCGCCTCCCAATCATTTGGATCCCTAAGTAAACGAACATTCCAGCTTCTCTGAGCCTCAATCCCCAACCTTTCAAGAGACGAGGCCACAGATGCCTCTCTATTAAAAGCGATCCCATACACTACCGGGAAGGGTAGATGGAGTGGTAAGTCCCCACACCACCGATCTGTCCAAAACTTCACTCTATCCCCCACCCCTACCTCAAACTAAATGCATTTACTAAACACCTCCCAACCTTTTCGGATACTTCTCCATAAACCACACCCATGGACACCCCTACCCAGCTTGGAAGACCATCCCCCCCACTCTTCCCCAAACTTCAAAGCTACAACCCTCCTCCAAAGATGAGTCTCCTCAACCCCAAACCGCCATAACCATTTTCCTAGTAAGGTTTTATTAAAAGTGGCTATTTTCCTTACTCCCAAACCACCATTCACCTTAGGAGCGCACACCTTATCCCACCCCACCAAATGAGCCTTCGAGTCCCCCCACAAGAAGTCCCTTTGCATCTTCTCAATCTTATTAGCCACATGCGATGGGATGGTAAAAAGAGATAAATAATAAGTAGGGAGGCTAGCTAGCGTACTCTTAAGCAACGTCAGTCTTCCACCTTTTGACAAATACAACTTCTTCCACCCAGCCAACTTTCGCTTAATTTTCTCCAAGATAGGATTCCAAATAGAGGGGGACTTATGGGAAGCCCCCAACGGCATACCAAGATAGGTCATAGGCAAAGTCCCAATCCTACAACCCAGAATCTCTGCCAAGGCATGCACATTATTAACCTCCCCTATTGGAACCATCTCGCTCTTCAAGACATTAACCTTCAAACTTGTCACAGCCTGAAAACAAAGGAGAAGCATTTGACCATGAAGGATCTGCTCCACTTTCGCATCACAGAACAGAATAGTATCATCCGCAAACAAAAGATGCGAGACACATCCCCCCCACTATGCAAATAAGCTATTGCCAAATGGACTTAGAGAAAGATTTCATTGCTTGTTTATTTATTTATTTTTTTGAGCAAAGATTTCATTGCTTAATTAGCACTAGATCAAGAAATAACATTATGCTTCTTGCTTTTTCAAGTGATCAAACTGCCCCTAGAAAGGTGCAATATCCAGTAGTAGATCTCCTTTTTTAGGGTGATCTTATTCAATTTAAATTTTTGAATGCTTCCACACATAAATGACCATTTTCTTTATACAAAAATCAGTGGCTTGGATGTGCTTTGAGATACTTCACAATCCTATGGGTTTTCTAGTTAGCTCAACCAGTGAAGTCTTTTGTCATTGAAAAAAAGATCTGGGATTCGAACTCGTCTACACCAAAAACCAATTCTGGGATTCGAACTTGTCTACACCAAAAACCAATTGGTGTCTTGGCCTAATGATAAAGAGCAATCACCATGAAGCAAATGCCATAGGTTGAAATTCTATTATATATTAATTAATATATATATATATATATTTATATTAATTATATATATAAAGATACTTCACAATCTTGAGAATTGCCTCCCAATGTGAGAAACAAGGAACAACCATGTACTAAATTTCAACACTAACTGCAAAGGATATATCTAGGCGAGTGATGGTGAGATAATTCAACTTACCAACTAGATGACGGCAGCGCTTAGGATTGGATAACAACTTCCCCAAATCCACATAAAGTTTGACATTAGGATCCATAGGCATTTGTACAAGTTTATAGCCTAACAAACCTGTTTCTTCTGAAATGTCTTAACACATATTTTCTCTGTGAAAAAATAATTCCTTCTTTAGATTGCACCATCTCAATGCCCAAGTAGTAGTGCAACTTTCCTAAATCCTTAGTGCAAAACAAGTTTTGAAGGAATGTCTTCCAACTTGTTAATTTCCTTCTTGTCCTCACTAGTGATAATTATGCAATCAACACACACAATTAACGATATCTTTCCTCTTTCAAAGGTATAAGAGAAGATAGAGTGATTAGATTGGTAATGTTGTGATTTAAATTTGATCACTGCTTCACTGAACTTACCAAAACAAGCTCAAGAGATTGCTTAAGGCCATGTATGGCTTTATGAAGTCTGTACACCTTACCTGACTCCCCCTGAGCAACAAAGCCAGGTGGTTGAATGTTGTACTATGTTGGGGTACCTTGTAACTGTTTGGTTGATTTCATGGATCTCTAAATCTACAATTGTACTTCCCCCACCACCCCCCCCCCCACCCCCCCCCCCCCCCCCAAAAAAAAAAGAAAAAAAAATCTAGTGGGTACTGAAGTTTTAAACATTTATGCTTATTCTACACCTAAATGTGTTTGAAACAAAATTAGAAACCATAATAATAATTTATTGAGTTTAGAGTGTTGTTGTTTATGATCTGAGTTACTAGGATAAGATGTAATAGTATAGAAGTGATAGAAGGGTTGGGCTCTATGCAAAATTTTGTTAATTTACTTAGTTAAGTTATCTCTATTATGCCTCATTCTCTCTTGTAGGATTTATTCATAAACAAGATGTTGAAAACAGCCCCCTTTTTTGGTTGGTATAGTTTGGGCAAATTTCATGATGAAGTAAAGGTGTTAATCAGACTGGAAAATGGAAACTTTTCATAAACTATATTTATCATTAGCCCCCCTTTTTTTTTCTAAGCTAGTGCAAAGTGAGATGTTAAGTTCATAAATTGTTTGTAAGAGCAGGAATTAGAAGATAGATAATACATTTGGTGTTTCATTATTTCAGATTAATTATTCGGCGATGCTGCAATTCATATTTTTTTTATTTCCCTATACTGCAAGTTTTTCCATGTTTGCATTGTCCAATAAATCTGAAGATTATATTGTTAATTATTGCTTCACTTTTTTTTGTGATTTCTTTCTTTATATTTTGCAGTTTATTAGCTCCCTGAAAGATAATTTAAATGCGAAGTAGCTTTGGGTACAGTCACTAATGTTAAGGAAGCCTGTGCATGGCTTGGATATACATATTTTTATAAGGATGAGGTTGAATCCGTTGGCATATGGTATCGGATGGGATGAGGTATTGTATGTCTGTTCATATTATTCTCTGATGCAAATATGATGATCTGATATGATATGGTCTAGCTCCTAATAATGTCTGGTTTGACAAGTAAATATAGACATTTACTTGTGTTGAACATTTTTACTGATGTCTATGCCATTTGTTTTCCCCTACATGTTTGGATTTTAGCTTTTTCATATTTTCCGATTAGCAGACTACTATCATATCTGTTACCACACATTGAATAAGATTTTCCCTAATGAAAATTTTAGTAATACACGTTGAGCACTCCTTGAAGTCCAATGAGTGATCTTGGATATTAGCTATGAAATGATACATAGAGAGATGGTGACATGTAACAAGCCTTAATGCAAATAAGATCAACCAGAATGAATAAAAAATCTACAGATTTAATCTGTGGGTGGCTATTTGTTGATGAGCAGCCCGGTGAGAGGAATATGTCTCCCAAGTCCCAATAACTAAACTTTCTACAAGGGTTGATCTTTCCAGGCTTTTCTCTCTCCAGTGGGCAAGCTTTCTCTTCCTTGGTGGAATGTCTAAGGAATGCATATACTATGAGCACTTAGCTTGGAAGAAATGTCTGACATTTTGCCTCCCCTGACACTTGTTGAACATGTTCTCGGTTATTGGTCAGAATTTGGTACTAATAAAGTGCTCACAAATGTATATTTTTTTTTGACTGTAAGGGTGCTTACACAATGGATCTTTTACTTTTTTTTGACAGGTTATTGCAGATCCAGGTTTAAGTTCAAAGCAAAGAGCTCTTGTAACAGATGCTGCACGGTCACTTGACAAAGCAAAAATGATGCGGTTTGATGAGAAAAGTGGCAATTTTTACTGTACAGAGCTTGGTCGCATTGCAAGCCACTTCTATATTCAGTATTCTAGTGTTGAAACTTACAATGAAATGTTGAGACGCTACATGAATGATAGCGAGGTTATTGTTTACAACCTATTGCTTATGCTGCATGTTTCCTTTGGTGTACTTGATGTTTAAATTTTTTGGACTGCTTTTTGATATATTATTTAACTTCTTTTTGTTATGCTAAACTTTACTTATAAAAAAAATTCCTTTAAAGAAAACATAGATTAAGGAATACTTACCTAGAGACAAAAGGCCAATTACCTTTTCAGTGATTGGTCTTCTTTTGTGTTGTCTTAATTCTCTAGATGCAGAGCCCTATGAAACACTTATCTGTAGTTTCTTTTCTCAAGGTTCTTTTCTTTGTGTTAATTTTCATTTCATTTTATATATGCTGATGCCTGATACTTTGTTTCTACTGTAGGTAATTGAAATGGTTGCCCATTCCTCTGAATTTGAAAATATTGTTGTTTCGTGAAGAGGAACAGAATGAGTTAGAGATGATGGCGCCATCATTCCGATGGAAGTTAAGGGTGGTCCTTCAAATAAACATGGAAAAATTTTCCATTCTTATTCAGGTTACATTTCTTCTTTCGCCTTTTTTTCTTTTGGTTTTTTTTGGCAGTTGGCACTATTGCTAATTTTTAACTGAAAGAAAAGGCAATATGTAGTGACTAATATATTGGTTATTTTACTTGCAGTTGTACATATCTCGAGGCTCGATTGATACCTTTTCATTGGTTTCTGATGCTGCATATATAAGTGCTAGTTTGGCTCGTATTTATGAGGGCTTTATTCGAAATTTGTTTGCGCAGGAGGCTGGTCCGAGATGTCTTTGTTAATGTTGGAATATTGCAAGGCTGTGGATCGGCAAATTTGGCCCCATCAACATCCGCTTAGACAATTTGATAGGGATATTTCAGCAGAAGTTTGTCTGATATACCTTACTATCTCTCAAACAAATTTTGTTGCCTCTTTTATAACTATGTTGGTTGGTCCAGATAACGCGAAAGCTTGAAGAACGAGGGGCTGATTTAGATCGCCTGCATGAGATGCAGGAAAAGGATATTGGAGCACTGATTCGTTATGCACATGGAGGAAAGGTATCCAATCATTTCATAAATTAGTGTTTTTAAAATTTTAAACAGTCTTGGATTCATATGGAAATTAGATTCTAAATCCCTCTCTCTTTCTTTTCTTTGGGTGATGGAAGTTGGTTAAGCAATATTTAGGATATTTCCCATGGATCCAGTTATCAGCAACTGTAAGTCCAATCACCAGAACTGTTCTGAAGGTAATTCTGTGTAATCTTTGAAACCAATGAATTTTTTCTGTTAAATCTTTGAAATTGAAACTTTCTTTCTAATCATGTGAAATTAAAATTTATATATTTTTCTGTTGGATTAAATTGATTATCCTTTTTTATGTAATCAATTTTTATTTCTCAGGTGGATCTGTTCATAACGCCAGACTTTACATGGAAAGATCGTTTTCATGGTGCTGCTTTGCGTTGGTGGATTCTAGTTGAGGTGCTGAGTCTGCTGACTTGACAATTACTTTCTTGGTTAAAATTTGGGAATTTAGCACCTATTTTATTAGCTGCTAAATTGTCTTAAAGAATCACTCCACTTTAAAAGGTTGAGGGTTTAATTGTGGGAAAAATATTGTTGATTAATACGTGTAGAATGTGAATTTTTAAGTTCAGACTCTCAGCAACCAATGCTATCTTTAATTTTTATCATGGTGGCTAATATCCAGCAATTCTGTTTGTACTAGATTAAATATAGAAAATTTTACTTTGCTAGGTTTTCTAGGGATTGCTCATGTCATTTGAAATTGATCTCATTCTTGGTACACTACTGGTAGTATAAAACTTTTGGTGGAAAATACGTCCTGACTAGGTTTTACTGTCATTCCTTGTGGGTCATGGTAATAATTAGGTTTCCATATTTTCCAACATCTGCATTGGATGCCTGATCAATCTTTAAAACAGGATTCAGAGAATGACCATATCTACCACTCTGAACTTTTCAATCTGACAAAGCGGATGGCTAGAGGGGAGCCTCAGAAGCTTTCCTTCACTGTGCCGATATTTGAACCACATCCGCCCCAATACTACATTCGTGCTGTTTGTGATTCTTGGTTGCATGCAGAGGCTTTCTATACCATTTCTTTCCATAATTTAGCACTGCCAGAGGTATCAATATCTTATTTTTTTCAATTTTGACTAAACTCAAATTGTAGTGGTTTTGTATTGCTACTTGCTCATGCCAAATCTCTTTCTCATATAAAGACTGTGGTTCCTTCAGGGTCATACTTCACACACAGAACTTCTAGATTTAAAACCTCTTCCAGTGACTTCACTGGGTAACAGTTCTTATGAAGCCTTGTACAAATTTTCACATTTTAATCCTATACAAACACAGGTTTGGTTCCAAAATTTTAGCACAAGTATTGTTAGTTGATACTTTACTATTTCAGAACAATGACAATTTGAATTTGTGGTTTGATGCATTTGCTGGAATTGGGCAGACTTTTCATGTCCTGTATCACACAGACAATAATGTCCTTTTAGGAGCTCCCACTGGAAGTGGGAAAACCATATCTGCTGAGCTTGCTATGCTTCACCTCTTTAATACTCAGCCTGATATGAAGGTATGTAAATTAATTTTCTCCATGCATTATAAAACTAGAAGAGTATTGTCTCTATAGATCTTAGTTTTGCTCTCTATTTTTTTCCTCTTTCATTTTTTCTTTCTTCTTTTGCATGTCTCTCATATATTTTTCATGTGTTGAGGCTACAACCTTTTTGTTTTCTTTTTGAATGAAATATGTGTATCAGGAAAAAAAACCTCAGTCTGATACAAAGATGTGTACAAAATTTTCTCTGCACAATAAAAAGTGGATCAGCATATAACAATATGATAGAGACAAATACAACAAAAAAGGACGGGTTTTTTCAGTGGATGTTTGCTGATTGGGCAATTCTATTGATGGGCAAATCGGTATTGCTAGATATACTCCTCTAGTAGTATGTCAAATTATATGGATGCTTAGTTATTGGGTTAGAGTTTAGGAAACCCAAAAACAGAAAAAAAAAAAAAAAAAAAAAAAAGTAAAAAAAAGAAAAGAAGAAGATGTGTTCTCACCTTAACTACAGTAACCAAATTTGCCTAACAAGAAGATATGTCCATTTTCATATGGTACCAGAGTATATGTTTTTAACACATTCTATGGTTCTTTTAAAAACATTATCAAAAAACAAACTAGGTTCCTTATTATGCAGGTGAACTAAATGGTTTCATAATCAGTGTTTTAGTCATTAAATTTTTTAGGTGCTTTATTTCATGAAGGGCAGTATGCTTAATTGTTGTCTAAATGCAGGTTATTTATATAGCACCATTGAAGGCTATTGTTCGGGAAAGAATGAATGATTGGAAAAAGCGTCTTGTCTCTCAGCTTGGAAAGGAGATGGTGACAGTATTTGCTTATTAGTCATTAACGAATTTTAACATTGGGACTGGTATTAACAAGATATTTTTATCAGGTTGAAATGACTGGAGATTATACTCCAGATATGATGGCCCTCTTGTCAGCTGATATCATAATATCTACTCCTGAGAAGTGGGATGGTATCAGTCGTAATTGGCATAGTCGAAGCTATGTCACAAAGGTGCATCTATTTGTTGTTATTTTATTTAATGGGATTTTTTTTTTCCTTTCATTTTTGTACATTTTATAGATATTACAATACTGAATTGCTAGATCATATGCATATTTCTGCCAGTTAGGTGTTGATGTGTAATATCTAATCAATAGGTTGGTCTTATGATTTTGGATGAGATTCACTTGCTGGGAGCTGATCGTGGTCCTATCCTTGAGGTATTACTCAACAACTGCTGTAACCTTTTCCTGAGTGCTGCCACTATAATGGAATCTAAGTTCTCTGAGTTTCATTATTTTCGTCTTGTCTTTCTTGATGGTTTTCTTAGTGAAGAACTGATTCTTTATTATCTTGTATCAAAATGTAATGCATAGCACATTGAAAGAAATTTCACTGTTAAGATTTCCAGACTCACTGGTCTGTTAGATTCCTGTTGTGAAGTATTGCTAGGTTTTTTTACATTAGAGTTGTGTACATTCATGTAATTTCAGCAAGTGGATATCTTTTTCCTTTAATTTTCAAGAGAGATACATAATTTTTTTGCTGGTGAAAGGGCAAAAATGGACTGGAAAAAAATTTACAGCAGAAAATAGCTGAGACATTTCTCATTTTATTTGAATAAATATTCTGTTTTTTTTTTTTGGCTAACGAGGGTGTCCCGAGTTCTTTGAGCACCCGATTATCCCCCCAGGGGGTGTAGTCTCCCCTCTTCACATACAAAAGTAATTTTGGGGAGGAATTGGGTGGCCCCAGATGCTGGCTAGAGGTTTCAAACCTAGTACCTCTCAGTTTAAAGGAATAAATATTTTTCCTTTTCTTTCTTGTTTCATTAACCTACAAATTTATAATATTATATTTAATTCTACAAATTTTTTCTTCATTTAGTCTATGGATGGTCATCTGTCCTGGGTCTTAGTGACAGTGGAAATCTTACTGAGTTTGTTTATTTGATTTCTTTTGTTTGGAATTCTATGGTTACAATTCTTTAGGCTATCTTGTTTTTTATATTGGTCATGAGGTGGTTCCGATGGAATAAAATCCTTTTCTTATCCCAAAAAAAAAAAAAAAGGAAAGAGAAATCTCAATTATAAAACTAAATGTTTCCAGGTTATTGTTTCAAGGATGAGATATATATCCTCACAAACAGAGCGTGCAGTACGGTTTGTAGGCCTTTCGACAGCTTTAGCAAATGCAGGGTAAGTTTATACATAATTTTATAGCTTCTTTGAATCTTCAGAATGCTCTTGCTTCTTTTCTGTTGGATCTCACTTCCATGCCTAGAATTATCATTATTATGTTTGTGTTTCATTTCTCAACTATTTGGCCTCAGCAGAGCATAAATATATATATATATATATATATATATATGTATATATATTTTTTTGGCTTCCATTCCTGTCTATCTATAATAATATTTTGTGAAATAAGTTTTTGATTAAGTTAATATCATGAAATATTTTTTTGTTAATTTTATGTGTTTACAAAATGTTTGCACTAGTACTTAAAAAAAATTTGTTTGAACATTGAATAACCAGAACATTGTCTGCAACCACTATGCTCGATACTTTTTACTTTATGATTTTCTCATGTTCTTTTAATCTAGTGATTTGGCTGATTGGTTGGGTGTTGGGGAAATTGGTCTCTTCAATTTCAAGCCAAGTGTGAGGCCTGTACCTCTTGAAGTTCATATCCAGGTAGTTCCTTCTTCTCATACTGTCTGATATTTCTTGAGATGTTCTTCAATTATATTATGTATTCTATGATATATACTCCCTCTGTACTCAAAAGTATGTTCTTTGAAAGAGACACTTGTTTAGGGTTGGGGGGGGGGGGTGTTGGGGACATGATGCTTTGACACTTCATACTTCAGTTTATAACTTCTTCAGTTTTTTTTTTTTTTTTGATAAGTAAGAATGATATATATACGAAAGGCTACTCTATGCAAGAAAAGCACAGAGCAAACCAGAAAATTACAAGAAGAGAAAAAAGAAAACAGAGAAAATACATAATAGAAAACCAAACAACAGATTAATTACAAAGAGAAAGAGAGCTAAGAAAAGAAGGGAGAGAATCACTAGTCGTGAGTCCCCAAGCCCGAGACCAATCAAAAAGACTAAAAGAAGCACCATAATATGCACAACGAAACTAAATTCTAGATTTGAGATGAATGCTTTCCCAACCAGTTCCACCAGCCAAAAAACAAATCTAGAATCGATCTGGTATGACTTACGACACTCCAAAAGTTATAAAAACAAAGCTCCATAACCGATAAGCCATCTCGCAATGAAGGAGTAATTGGTCCACTGTCTCCCCACAATGTCGACACATAATGCACCAGTTCACAAAATCCAAGCCCCTCAATCTCAGGTTATCACCTATTAGGATTTTATTCCAAGCTACACACCAAACGAAGAAAGAAACACGTCTAGGGACCTTAACTCTCCATATACCTTTCCAAGGAAAGACAACTGAAGGAGAGAATCCCACAACTTGTTATAATACGATTGGATGAAAAAATCCCTATTAGGCTTTAACTACCATCTCAACCTGTCTCCAACATCCATTGAAGGAGTATTGGCTCCCAAGATACGAAGAAAATGCAGCCCTTCATCCATCTCCCAATCATTAAATTCCCGAATAAAATGAACATCCCAAATTCTTCTATGCTCCGGCCCTTGCTTTGACAAAGAGGCTTCTACAGAGGCAGCCTTGTTAATAGCAATACCATACAGCCTCGGGAAAGCCACTTGGAAAGGTTGATCCCCATACCACCCATCCTGCCAAAATCTCACTCTATTCCCCAACCCAACAACAAACTGAACATTTTTGCTAAAATCCTCCCAGCCCATACGAATACCTCTCCACAAGCCACACCCATGAACTCCCCTACCTAACTTAGAAGTCTATCCCCCCACTCTTCCCCAAACTTTGAAGCTACCACCCTCCTCCATAGCCGATTCTCCTCTTTCCCAAACTGCCACAACCATTTTCCCAATAATGCCTTATTGAACTTGGTAAGTTTCCTTATTCCTAAACCACCGTTAGCTATGGGCGCACAAACTTTATCCCATCCTACTAGATGAGTCTTACTATCACTCCATAGAAAATCCCTTTGCAGTTTTTCAATTCTATTAGCCACATAAGTAGGAATGGTGAATAGAGATAGAAAATAGGTAGGAAGACTAGATAACGTGCTCTTAAGTAACGTCAATCTATCCCCCTTAGACAAATACAACTTCTTTCACCCGGCCAACTTCCGCTCAATTTTTTCCAAGATAGGATTCCAAATTGAAGGAGAGTTACGCGCAATCCCCAGCAGCATGCCAAGATAAGTCATGGGTAAAATTCCAACTCTGCAGCCCAAAATTTCAGCCAAGGCATGCACATCATCTACCTCCCCTATTGGAACCATTTCACTCTTCTGCACATTGACCTTCAAACCTATTACAGCCTGAAAACAAATTAACAACAACCGAATATGAAGAATTTGCTCCACGTCTGCATCACAAGAAAGAATAGTGTCATCTGCAAACAATAGATGTGAAACACATTCCCCACCACCCCTCCTTCCCTCAACTTTAAAACCACGGATTAAGCTAGCTCCCTTCACACTTCTCAACATCCTACTAAAAACCTCCACCATAATAAAAAACAGCATAGGGGATAGTAGATCCCCTTGTCTTAAGCCCCTTGAGCTACCAAAAAAATCCGCTGGAGACCCTTTAATCAAGACAGAGAACTGAACTGTGGATATACAAGTACGAATCCACTTACACCACTTCACCCCAAAGCTCATCCTATTCAACAAATCCAGAAGAGCCTCCCAATTCACATGATTGTAGGCTTTTTCAACATTTGACCCCGGGAACCCGACTCTTCGCTCGGCTATCAAAACATTCATTCGCAATAAGAACCGAATCAAGGATTTTTCTACCACCTACAAAGCTATTCTGAGTTTTAGAAATCAACGGATCTAAAACCATTCTCATATGATTTGTCAAAACCTTAGCCAAGATTTTATACTCTCCCCACCAAGCTAATAGGCCGGAAATCTCTAATATTAGAGGCATCATTCTTTTTTGGAATTAAAGCAATGAAGGTAGCATTAAGAGATTTTTCAAACTTATAATATTGAAAAAACTCATCAAAGACCGCTAAGACGTCTTTTTCCACAACTCTTCAACAATGATGATAAAAAGCCATAGTAAACCCATCCGGACCTGGAGCTTTGTCTCCTTTCAAGTCTCTTACAACTTGAGAAATCTTCTATATCTCAAACTTTCTTTCAAGCCAAACCCTCTCCATATCCCCAATACAATCAAGCTCCAAGCCTTTCTACAGTTGCTCTCTTATGCTATAACTTTTCTAATGGATGTTTTGGGACCAAAACAAATTTGATAATAAGAATGGCATAATATTTTCCAAGTAATGGACTTTTATTTTCCCTTAAAAATAAACACAAAAGGATATGAACAGTACTTCCTGAATTTGAAACTATAGAATTAATGAACAGTATAATATTTACCTGTTCTTATGAAGTCACTGTGATATTATGCATATCTTTCTATTAATTATTTTATCATGTATGTTCTCAATTGACATGATAAACATATTAAGAGTGTTTTCTTGCTAAACTTTATTATCAAGTCTATATCCTTGTGTTGTTGACTCATTTTAATAATGAAGTGCGAGTACTAATCTTATTGCTTAATGTGTGCCTGTTTAAATGTTTCTATACTTTATATTTGAAACATTATGTCTTTCACATGATAAGAACTGATGATCTTCTTACCCCCTCCCCCAAAAAAAAAGGGAACTGATGATCAAATGCTATGGTTTAAAGGTATCACATTCAGCCATGTAAGTACCAATAGTTGTTGAAGTGTAGTATAGAAAGTGATCCACATTTTTACCTGATCATTGCCACCATTGACAATTTACTTTGTAAGAAGATGTGTATGAGGTCTAGACAAGGTTTTATTCTCTTCTTTTTTGTCATGTCTAACCATCGCAAGATTTCTGAAAATTGTTTCATGTATAACTAACTACTATTACAAAATTTGGAATCTTTTGCTCTGGATTTATAAATCTTTATTTGTTCAAACTACAATGATATTCTTAGTGGATGGTAAATGAGATAGTAGCAAATCCCCTGTTCATGATTACTTCTTCTGGTTAATGTGAAAGTTGATTGAGGCCTTATATATTTGCATATTTCAATTCTGATGTCAGTTTCTATGAACAGGGTTATCCTGGAAAGTTTTACTGCCCAAGGATGAATAGCATGAATAAACCCACATATGCTGCAATATGCACCCATTCACCTACAAAACCAGTTCTTATATTTGTTTCATCTCGTCGCCAAACAAGGCTTACTGCTCTGGACCTCATTCAGGTGTGATCCATTTCATACCTTGAATATGAATTGTTTAATTTCCAGTGCCGTTAAATTGCTCTGGTTTTTTTGTAATGGAAGTTTGCAGCTTCAGATGAGCATCCAAGGCAGTTTCTTAATATGCCAGAAGAAGCATTTCAAATGGTTCTATCTCAGGTCACTGATCAGAACCTGAGGCACACATTACAATTTGGCATTGGGTTGCACCATGCTGGTTTGAATGACAAGGATAGATCTCTAGCAGAGGAACTTTTTGCAAACAACAAGATCCAGGCACTACTCTATAGTCTTTCATTTATTTCCTAATTAGGAAAAAAAATTGTTTCAACTTTTTATACTAATGAATTACATCATACAATTATAGGTATTGGTTTGTACCAGCACATTGGCGTGGGGGGTGAACCTTCCAGCACATCTGGTCATTATCAAGGTGAACAAAAATTAAATATGGTGTCATGAAGTTCTTTTTCACACTTTTACATGCAAAGGAAAATTGCAAGCATTAAAAAGTGACAAAGTTCTTTTGAGATAAATATCCAAGAGATTGGTCTATGTATCTGGTCTTCTGGTGACAAATTAAGTCACTTTACTCTTCATGAAACAGTCCAAGCACCTACTAATTGGCTAAAAAATACTCCTCAAATCAAGTGCACTTGTTTTGTAAGCCTTTCTTAACTGATTTTGATAGATTTTGGATGTTATACACATTATACTTGATTTCGAAAATTTCATTTGAACTTCCAGACCATTCAAATTTCATTTGTAAATTATTATTGAATTTTTGAAGGAAATCCAAATGATGTTTTAACTGAAAGTTTTGGTTCACTTTGTTGAGGGTTATGCTTAAACTAAGAGTAGATTTCAAAATTTTTCTTATTTTACTTATCAAAAAGAGAAAAAAGATTTCAAAAATTTTCTTCAAGGTATTTTATCATTTTGTCACCTGAAATTCTGCAGAAATCATATTTCATTGTAGGTGAAAGGTATTCATACTTGATTCCAAGTTTTCTACTTTGTCTCCTTCATGTGATATATTGTACTTGTGATATTCTTAGGTTGTATTAAGTAGGTCATTTGTATGAAGATTTGAGACAAGTACAGGGATACTGATCTGCCCCAAGCCATTGGGACATAATTTTTCACTTAAAACAAAATTCCATCTTCCGTATAACAAGATTGCAATTATATGTGCAATTTTATCTCTTGCTAGTGTTTTCATATATTTCCACACAATGAAATTTGGAATTTTTTTGAGTTAGCATTTTATTTTTACCTAGTGTTGTTTTGCTTAACTTATTAAAATCCTGAGCTATTTCAAGTGAAATTGTGCCGCACTCATGTTATGACAATTTGAATCAAGAACAGCTGATCTAGGAGTGAACCCAAAAAACTTTGTTTTACTAAAAGTTGGTGTCAGGATTCATGAACCTAATATGATCTGGAAAGAATACACTTTTTATACTTGCAGCTCATGTAATTTGTAAAGCATCTGGAAAGGGAGCTGCCTTATAGTTAGTTGAACTTACCAGATTTCAGCAGGGATGAATCCTTATTGATAATTGATCAACCATATTTTTATCAGTTGGAGAGGAGCTTGGACTTTGTTTTTGAGAACTATGGTGTAGTTTTATACACATATCTATAATCTTTACAGAAACTTGTGTATATTATTTAGCAATGTTTTTTAGGAAATATTAAAGGTGAGACAAGGAGTTTGACATTTCATAAGTTTACAAGAAATTTTAAGGAAAAAAAAAGTTTCTGTCATGGATAGATGTTGCAATATAGAATCATGTTTCAGTTCGTGTGAGGAAGAGAGTGAACATTTCAGGAGTTTAAAATAATTTTGAGAAAAAAAAAAAAAAAAAAGCTTCTGTCACGGAATAAGTACCACTTGAAAGATGTTGCAACAATTTTTTTTAGGGGGCACCCCGGGGGGGAGGGGGTTGCTAAATAAAGGCAAGGGGATCAAACCCTGGATCTTGATGACCACATGGGTAGGAGTGCCACTTTTACAATGAAGTTTGTAAACAAAATTATTTCATATGATTTAAGTAATACAGATTTATCACTGGTCGATCATAAGATCATGAGTCTTATGCTAGGCAAGAAAGTACTGCCTTCAAATTCATGCTATTCTGGCAGCTCACAATACTCTCTTTCCATTGTGAGATCCTTTTTTTCTCCACATTGTTAAGAAAACCTGTGTTTCTGTTGCAGGGAACAGAATATTATGATGGAAAAGCGAAGAGATATGTTGATTTTCCAATCACAGATATCTTGCAAATGATGGGTCGTGCTGGCCGCCCACAATTTGATCAACATGGGAAAGCAGTCATTCTTGTTCATGAACCCAAAAAGAGCTTCTATAAAAAGGTTAAATTCAAAATGGTAACTGTGTATGCTTTCAATGGTCCTTTGTTTGGGAATCTAGAGTAAGTCTGATGTTTTTGCATGCAGTTTTTGTATGAACCATTTCCGGTTGAGAGTAGTCTCAGAGAGCAGTTGCATGAGCACATCAATGCAGAGATAGTTTCCAGCACAATTTGCCATAAGGAGGATGCAGTGCATTACCTTACCTGGACTTACTTATTTCGTAGACTGGTATTGTTTTGGTGATTACAGAAACAAATATTTGGTTGCTAGACTGGACTTAGTCATACAAGTTATTTTAAACACTCTTGAATGTTTGGAAGATGCAATATACCTATCAGATCTAATCCTCCCCCGTTCTTCCCTTCAAGTGCTAGATTTGAAGATCATGAAAACCTTTTTTCAGAGAAAGGATTCACAACATGATTTATCAAATATGGAAAAAAGATTAAGATGATATTGTGCACATCAATGCTTATGATTTTTTATTTTCATGTTTTATTTTTACAGACGGTTAATCCTGCTTACTACGGTTTGGAGAGTACAGATTCTGAAATTATAAGTTCTTATTTATCTCGGTAGTAATTCTGAGTTCTTATTTATATCAGTAGTAATTTATTAGCCAGACCTTATGGAATTTTGTTGGGATGTGCCATCTTCTCTGTGATAGTGCTAAGTTGGGTAACTCTTTTATCTTTTTGCAGGTTAGTGCAAAACACATTTGAGGATCTGGAAGACAGTGGATGCATCAAGATGAGTGACGACATTGTGGAGCCTATGATGTTGGGCTCAATAGCTTCTCAGTATTACCTCAGCTACATGACTGTTTCTATGTTTGGTTCAAATATTGGTCCAGACACGTCGCTTGAAGTAAGTTGTAGTTATATTGGTTTCATTTTTACTATTATTTTAATCATGAATCTTACAAAAATTCTTTATTGTAGGTGTTTCTGCATATACTTTCTGCTGCTTCTGAGTACAATGAACTTCCTGTGCGGCATAATGAGGTATTTCTGATTATGTGTAGCCCATACTTGTATCCTGACTATCTTTATATACTAATCGAGTGTGACAAGTTTGAAAGGAATAAATTATATATAATATATCTGAGACTTCGCCCATATTATTTGGTAATGAACTTACGTGTTGCTTTACTGAATTCTGAGAAATGTCTTTCTTGTCAAGCTGAATAGCACTTGATACTTTGTTCAGCGGGCAGCTAATTAAAACTTGGAAGAAAAAGAAAGGACCTCAAAATTATATTCACTCATTTTCATTCCTGTTGAGAGTTGTATATCTACCCTTGAGATATTTTCTTTATGACATGTAAAATTATTATACTGATTATTTTTCTACAGTTCAGGCCTAAAAAAGGTCAATGTAATTTTTTGATGATTATTATTGTTCTGAAACAGTTTGTTCATCATAAGCTCATTCTTTTTAAATTCCAATGAGCTCTAGCTCAAATTGCAATTCCTCCGCCCTTAATAATGGGATGGAGAGTAAGGTTGTGGTTTCAAGACTCACATAGTGCGTATGGTTTCAAGACTCACATAGTGCGTATGTAACTTACTGATAAACAAAATCTCATTCTTTTAAATTATTCATGAATTTTTGCTATTGTTTCTTCAATTTCTGACACATGCACACTGAATTCTAACATTCGTGCCATCCATTGCTTGCATGGCCTCATCTTAGTTGATATTTACAAGACATATTTGAATTTTGTATGTATATCTGTTTCATCTCTACCCTTTATAGGAAAATTACAATGAAGCATTGTCTGAGAGAGTTCGATATATGGTGGATAAGAATCGCCTTGATGATCCACATGTCAAAGCAAATCTGCTATTTCAGGTTGAAGCTGCTTTTGACATCAATTTTAGCATGTCTTTTTTTTTTTTTTTGTCCTTCTCTATCCTTCTATCTTTCTATTGAACTTTCCCTTTCCCTAATAGTTTTATCTACTTACCATACATATTTTTTGGGAGACAGGCACATTTTTCTCAGTTAGAATTACCAATCAGCGACTATGTCACAGATTTAAAGTCAGTGTTGGATCAAAGTATACGCATCATCCAGGCCATGATAGATATATGTGCAAACAGTGGATGGCTATCAAGCTCAATTACTTGCATGCGTCTTTTACAAATGATCATGCAGGTATCCTCTGTACCAATCATGATGAAGCTATGGAAGATTAATTTGTTACTTTTTGCAAATTTGTCTATTCAATTTGGGTTAAAACAAATTTGTCTATTTTGCAAATTTGTCTATTCAATTTTAAAGGTCTAATTATATGTGTCTTAGGGTTAAAACAATTTTTAATTTTGGGTTTTTATTTAACAAGTTGTGGTCAATTTTATATTCAGGGGCTAATTTGAATATTTGAGATCCCTGTGAATTAAGGTTTTTTGATAATTTATTTGAGTCTAAAATTGGGGGAAGGTGGCCTACTAATCACCTCTCCTAGAGCCCCCTAGTATTGGGAGTTTTGTGCACTAGGTATGGCTTTTATTTGAGTCTAGAATTTTCTAGGAAATCCCAGGTATTTCATGTTTTCTTTTCTTTGAGTTCATTTCAATCTTTTATTAGTTATTACTTTAAGGACAAGGTTTCTCTCCAAACTAGTTTGGAGAGAAACCCTTCAAATTCCTATATCTTTTTATGCATAATTTTGTTCCACAAAAACTTAAAATTTAAATATTTGATTGATGACATAGCTATTGATCTTTGATTTTCTTGAAATTTTGCAAGCATGAAGAATATAATAAAAACATGCAATCCAAAGGTTAGATTTTCAAAATTCACATCCAATAAAAAGATATAAGAGGAGTTTGAGTTTGCATATTAATGTTCCATGTACTTGATGATTAAATGGAATTGATCAATAAAAATAATGAGTGTTTAGTATTGAGACATGTTCCCCTTGTTAGTCTTCTTCCCTTTTTTCTCTCTTTGTTTTTCATTTTCTTTCCTGTGGTACCGTTTGTACAGCCCTTGAATGCTAAATTTATCTATCTTTCTTTCTTCTTCCCTACAACCCCAACTCAAGTCTTTCCTTTTACCAATAAACCCTAAAACGTCATATACTTTCTCTATCAAATAGTCATAAAAAACTTGTCAACCTTAGCTAATTTTGAACCCTAACCTTTTCTTGTACAACTCCTTAAACCCTTGATCCACAATAGGTATCTTGGAAAAGCCAAGAGTAAGTAAGATATTGATGTTATTGCTATGGATCAATTCAAGAGGGGTTTAAGTTCAAAAGTCTTCCAAACCATGCACACTAGGTGTGATGGTCACTTCATAAGTATAAAGTTCTTGTGAGATGGGGGGCAAGGGCCGAGGTTCAAGTCTTCAAGAAGGAGCATTATACAAATATACATTTAGATTATGTTAGAGTAGAATTTCTATCTTTTTGACACGTGTGTTCACACCTATAACACACAGGTTCGACCCATAGTAAAAGCATTTTTACTAATCAAAAAAAAAAGTTGAAAAGTTTTCCAAGCATTGATTTTATCATTTCAATTTCAAACGAATTTAATGATTAATGATGTGTTGCAGAAGAAAAATTCATTATCCTTAGTGCTTTGATTTGAAGGCAATTGAAGAGTTTGTGCAAATTTCAAATTCAAATGTTCTTGTACGTCAACACTTTAAACTTGACGTTGAGGCTCCAACCAAGGGAGAATGATACAATTATGGAAGATTAATTTGTTACTATGCAAATTTGTGCCCGTTTGATACAATTTATTTTTCAGATTTTTGAAATAGGGTATTTAAAAAGGTTGTACCTAGGAAAAAAAAAAGAATGAGGCTTTTAAAAATTTATACCTTTTGAAAAAGTGCGGTTTTCAAACCACTGAAGCAAACATGCCCTTAGTCTATTCAAGATTTTTTTTATGTGATCCACATGTGAAGTAAAAGTCATGTGTTTTTAAAAGTTCAGTTATATGCGTCCCAGGATTACAACAATTTTTAATTAACAAGTTATGGTCAGTTTTGTATTCAGGGGTAAAACTGTAATTTCGTCAATTCCTATGAATTAAGGTTTTGTATGACATCTTGGTATTTCATTTGTCTAATTTCAAGGAGATCCTAGGTATCTTATGTTTTATTTTCTTTAAGTCCATGTCAATCTTTTATAGTTATTACTTTATTAGGTTTTAGTTTACTAGTTAGGAGCTCTAATACTACTAGTACAAGAACGAGTATATATATATATGTGTGTGTGTGTCCAATGTACTCGAAGAATAGATGGACTTGATTAATAAATATTTTGTTCATTTAGTATTGAGGCATGTTAATCTTATTGTTCTTTTTCTCCCTTTTATTTATTTTCTCTTTCCTCCTCTTTCTCGTGGATACTGTTCATACCCTTAAAACAGTGTACAATTTCCTTTTTCCTTATAACTCCAAGTCAAGCCCTTCCTCTTAACTATGGAAACCCTAAATAGTCCATAAAAACTTATCAAACCCTTGCCAATTTTGAACCCTAACCCTTTTCGTCAACAACTCCCTAAACCCTAGATCCATAAATCCTTCTAAATCAAAACCCACCACAAGCACACAGACAAGGTTCATAATTTGTTCTCATTAAGCCACATATGACTGTTTATAATAAATGATAAATTCAATAAACCTGTAGCGATCATGCAGTATGTCATATTAACATGATTATCTTCTTTGATGTTGCCAGCTAAATGGCTGAAGCCATGGCTGAACATTCTTAGATTTCATTACTTCCCGTCTCTTAACTGTGTTTTACATCTGGTGTTACTGTAATGAAAGCTCCTGTTTGCTGTATTTTTCTTCTTTTAATAATTATTTTACCAAGTGAAATATTTCCTTAAAAGGCATAATCTTAGACAATAAACATTCCTACTGAAGTTGGGAGATTTAACCAAAGTCAGAATAGAATATGGGTCTTGATGCCAGCTGACCGAATGAAATAAGAAAAATGAAGCTTTCTCAAAATTGACCCTTGTTAGGTTCATATTTGTGGATTTGTTTGTTCTGGGTTCTGGTTAAGAGTTTGAAGGATTTGGGTTTTATGAGTTATATACTAAGTCTAAGAAATATGAGAGAACATAACTCATAGATTATCTTTTCTATAGCAATGAAATCCAATGGTAAATTACGTTTTTCGATAAATTATATTTCACCAGTAAGCAGAAGGCATCGGGAATCAGCCTCTAATAAAAACCTTGGGTGCTTCCTACCAATCACCTCTCCCAAACCCCCTTAGAAGTGGGAGTTTTGTGCATTATATATGACCTTTTTGTAAGCAAAAGGAATACTTGCACCTACTCAGTATGTGATTGGTGAATTTACCCTAATTGTTCTTAATTTATGTGTTAAAGTTATTAAATTGGATTTTAAAAAGATCTTGCTCTTTTGCTCAGTCTATTTGTTTTTATAAAAATATCACTTTGTCCCTCCGTGCCTCTGATCTTTTCGATTTTTTTCAGGGTTTATGGTTTGATGAGGATTCCAGTTTTTGGATGTTGCCATCCATGAATGTTGATCTTGCAAGTTCATTAAACAAAAGAGGAATTTCCACCATGCAGCAACTGTTGGATCTTCCAAAGGCTACTTTCCAGACTGTGATTGGAAATTCTCCTGCTTCAAGATTGAATCAGGTGTGGAGTTCCCCTCTAAAATGGTTTAATTTTTTAATGCTTCTAACAACTTTTGTCTTTGCAACTACATGCCCACATGGAGGGTGGTGACAATATGAGGCATCAGTTGTCTGATTATTTAGAAACACAGCTGCTATTTTTTATTCTTAGCTGGCAAGAATGTCAAATGATTTCAGTAGTTGTTAATCTTTTATATTTTGTTTTACCAGGATTTGCAGCATTTTCCCATTGTTCAAGTGAGATTAAAACTTCAGAGAAGGGACACTGATGGTGCAAAATCCCCCACTCTAACCATCAGATTGGAGAAGATTAATTTCAAACGGAACAAATCAAGAGCTTTTACCCCCCGATTTCCCAAGGTAAAATTTCACCTCATTATATATTAGCAGTCAGTTGCACCAACTAAGCTTGGATTGTTTTTACAGGTTAAAGTTGAAGCATGGTGGTTGGTTCTTGGTAACACCTCCACCTCTGACTTATATGCTCTGAAAAGGATTTCTTTCTCTGATCGCTTAGTCACCCACATGGAGTTACCATCAACTCTGGGCAGTCTCCAGGTCAAATTTAATTCCCTCTTTCTATTTCAGTACTGCAGCCCCTCTATTTTCTTCTTATTCTAAATGTTCTTTTACATGTTAAAAGGTTTTTAATGGTTAGGGATGGAAACCAGTTAGGTTTGGGATGGGAAAGCCCTCCCAAAACACCAAAAACAATTAAAATATTCAATTGAGAAACCTGTTCCCATTTGAACCCAATTAATTATTCAATCGAAAAACCTGTCCCAATCCAATCAGGTTTAGGATTTGCCCCATCTAATTCCATAACACCCAAAACCTGACTCACCAGACCATAAATTTAGTTTGCCAATCAATAATACATAAAAAGGGGCAGGCAAAAGAAAGTGTGAGATGACAAAAACATCCATCCGAAGGTCTTTACTACTCGTCAACAATCAAAATGATTTCATTGTATTAAAGGAAGCATAGCATCATAGACTAGTTGATATGGCTTTACAGACTAGTCATCTATTTCCTCTATTTGAATGTTTTAAAATGTAAGAGGGAGAAGAGGAGAGTAGATGTTGTTTTCTTTTGTTTGGTTGTAGTATGGGAAGAAGAGAAAATGATGAAGTACCATATAAAGGGCAAAAATTCAGTACTGTATATTAGGTTCCCTATTTAAATTCAGATTCATGTTCACATTGACTAATACATCACAAATAGCATTATCTTTTCCCAAAGTGGATTAAATTCAATCAAGTTACATGAATTATGTCTCTTTTTATATATATTTAAATTCAAACATATTTATCATAATAAGGGGATTATTTATTTATTTTTTATAACATTAACATTGACATGAATTTTTTTATTTTTTTTTATCAAAAATCTATTTGGAAATAAATAAAACAGTATTTTTTTAAGTTACTTCGTCAAAAAATAAAAAGGAATAATACTTGGATATTGTATTTTTTTTTCCAGGGTATGAAATTGATTTTAGTTTCAGATTGTTATCTTGGTTTTGAACAAGAATACTCCCTCGAAGATCTTCATTGAATGTCAGCAAATAGAAGGAATGTGGATGTTTTTAAAACCACCACATTTGCTGCCCCAGAGCTGGAACTTGGGCGAAGCTTTGTGAAACAAATTATTTCATGTTCTTCCCAACACCAGGGGTGGCTTGCTGATTGAACATCAAAGGGGGTTATGGAGTCTCAGCTCATCTTGACAAATAAATATATATATTCTAGATAACTTCACCTGTATATGATGAATATATATATATATATATATATATTTTATTCATTTTATTGTTGTGACGAATGTGCTGTCAGCCTTAAAATCGTTATTATAGGTATCAGCAATAGTATTTGAGAGTACATATTTGGAATTTATTAATACTAGCTTGTAGCATGTGCATTTTACGGATTTTTTGAAATATCTTTCTTATTGGTACCTTTATGGTAATTTTCAAGTTTTAAGTTGGAAAAAGTAACAATAAATAATTTGCTTTATAAACAACATTTTCAATCCACATTTCTTCAAAATTTAGCTGAAGATAATGTACACTCGTGTTGATGGAATCTCTTATATGTGACCAAGAAGAGAACTACTATTTTCATGATTATTACTTGTATATATAATATATGTAGCAAAATCTATAAGTTAACATAGCCATATGTCTATAATATGATATCCGTAACTTTTAATCTTAATAAAAAAAGATTAAATATCCATGTAATATCTATAACTAAGCATAGTTTGATTGTTAATGATGTGATAATAACATGATGTGAAAATGTATTTATAGCAAAGAATAGGCTGGGCTTAAAATTTGAAAAGGTTCTAGTTGTTCAAATTATATAGTGATAAGATATTATGATCAGCTAACCTTATTTGGCTTCTTAAGCATTTACATTTGAAATACTAAAAAATTTAGCTTTCAGTACTTCAAAAACTTACTTTATCTATTTTAATATCTCACTTAATAATATACTTTATATCTCATTTCCTATTTTAATTTCTACTCATTAAAATAATTTCAAAATTTTCAAAAAAAAAAAAAAAAAAAAAAAAAACCACCACAATATCACAGTCACACCAACACCTTCACAATTCTCCCACATTTTTGCACAGCCTGGCAGAGATCTCTCTGCCTCTTCCACGTTTTCCCATTCTTTCATCACATTCTCCTCCGGTGACATCACACAAGAAACCCAAAAAAAATCACCCAAATCCCACTGCAATACTCGTAAAAATGCCAGCCATGAAACCTAAAAAATCACTTTGAAAACCCAGAAAAATTTCCAGAAAAATACAATTCCCTTACATCTTTTTATCTTCAACCCCAAGCTTAAAGTCAAAACTCCTCTACAAACTCATACCCACCGCAACACATGGCACTCAAAACCCACCAGCACACCAAACGCATCCCAAGGCCACCACACCTCAAATCTTAGCATGACCCACTGCTTATGGTCAAGACCACCACACCAAATTCAGCCCATGGCCCATGACGTGAACCACCAACTCAACCACCGCAACCCAATCAACACCCACCACAATTGCAACAACCCACAACAAAATCGAAACCCAAGAACCCAACCACCACAACTCAATCAAACCAACCCACCACCACAACCCAATATGAGAGAGAGAGAGAGAGAGAGAGAGAGTTGAAATAAAAAAGAATAAGTGAAAATTAGCAACTTGTTACAATGAGCTGCTACTAATAGCTGTTCGCTGTCATATTTTTTAGATTTAGCAGTTCCAATATAATATGTTTTTTGGTGTTTGGAGTTCTAAAATAGTATTTTAACTATTTTAGCAGACCCTATTTGAATACTCTAGAGAGTAACTATTCATTGCCAAAATCTATAAACAAACTTAGCTTTATTAAATGATATGATGAGAACATCTGTTAATTATATCGGAAAACCTTATTTGAAATTTATATGAGCTTAACGTTAAATTTCTATCTAGAATTTTTAGCTTTATTAAATGATATGATGAGAACATCTGTTAATTATATCGGAAAACCTTATTTGAAATTTATATATGAGCTTAACGTTAAATTTCTATCTAGAATTTTTCTGTTGGTAAATTTCATAGGCAGCTGATGGGTCTAGAACCAGAACCCAAGACCTCATCTGCCCCCTATAGTTTATATCATGCAAATTTTGAGATAAGCGTAATAAAAATTTTCCAAAAATAAAATAGATTTATCCCACCATTTTTATCGGCTCCGTTAATGCTACTTTTATCGTGGTTATCATCCACATAAATTATGATGCAAGAGTCTTGCAACTTTCATAACATTTCATCACCAAGTTTCATTCATGATAATGAATTGAATGATTGAATAATTTTTTAAGGGATGCAACTAATAAACCTTTCCTCTTCATTTTATCAACAGAATCCAACAGTGTGACTTTCTTTAAAACAATTTACACAGTATACAACAAAGGCTGTAGTCCCATTTACAAATTGTTCATGGACAGGACTAATCCCAATCTGCATCGAAGAATCCAGCATCTTTCATCTCAGAGTAATATGCATTTTCCAAAAGAAAATCATCCTCCTGTAAATTAAAAAAAAAAAAAAAAAAGGTTGTGTAATTAATACCTTCATGACACACCAAAAAAAAAAAAAAAAAAAAGCTAGAAAAGTTTGTATAACCACGATATGTGGTGGAGGGATCACCTGGAAAAAATCAGCTAGAAAAGTTACATACAGAAGAGGAAGATAGAGTGAGTGATAGCAGGTAACTGTGAGATTGTACAACCTGCAGTGGAAGTGTAATAGATGAGGGGGAAGAAAAATCAAGTGCCAAATTAAAGTATGGGAAATGTTAATCAATGCCCTAAGGGCATTGGTTTAGGAACTATTTTTAGAAACATTTTATGAGAAAATGATAAAGCAATTAATTTTTCTGTCAACTCTTATATTTCCCATGAAAGTGGTTGTAAAACTTTCCTAATATGGTTTATTAACAATTGCCCTAAGAGCACTCGTTAAGTATAATAGATAAAAGCACTGGCACAATTTTAATTTCATTTTAAGAAAATTGAAATTTAGAGGTACCAAATTCCAAAGCCGGCCCCAAGCCCAGCAAGCCCACAAGCAAATAATGCTACAGCATTAATGACAAACATTATGACAATGTAGTTGTAGAATCCTGGTCTGGCTGCAGAAGATAAAAGAGAGAAGTGCATGTTAAATAAGATTAAATCCTGCAAGAAAATGATGATAACAGAATCAGAAATGTACTCACGAGGCAGCCTGGCTCTCCATTTTGAGAAATGCACAAACAATATGAAGCCATAAACTGCAGTCAGCAATAGTTTGTGGATTATCCACAAACTCCACTTCAGCTTATTAGTGATTCCAACACCATCAACGAACAGCGGGACCCCAAACCCAAATACATAAATTACCTGAAAATTAAGTGTTAAAGAATATGAACAAGCTGATGGTCACAACACTAGTTGTACAAGTAAATATACGAAGTGGAGACTACTCCTCACTTTCTTACATAGCCAGACCAAAAAACAAAAACAAAAACAAGACCAATTAATATTATATCCAGCTATACAGTACAAGTGCATACAGATGTTGGATAGAAATTTGCCACTCACATGTCTACCAAAAACTGAGACCAAATATATCCAGTTATACATCATACATGCACATGTAGGACAGAAATTTGCTACTCACTTGTCTACCAAAACCAACTTTAGAATAATTCCAGGAAAAAAAAAGTAGCTTCAAGCCAACTACCAAATCATAAGAACTTTTTTTTTTGTTTACATGTAAAAATCTACCAAATCTACCGGACAGATAGTTGCCACTCACTTGTCTACTGAAAATGAGACCAATTTATATCCAGCCATACAGAACACATACATGCACATGTAGGAGATAAATTTGCCACTCACTTGTCCGCCAAAATCAACTTCGGAATAATTCCAGGAAACAAAAAATAATAATAATAGCTACAACTATCAGATCATAAGAACCTTTTTTTTTTTTTTTAAGAGTAAAAATCTACCAGATGTGTGGGACAGAAATTTGCCACTCACTTGTCTACCGAAAATGAGACCAACTATATCCAGCTATAAAGGACAAAAGCATGCACATGTAGGACAGTAATTTGATTCGCACTTGTCTACCAAATCCAACTTCAGAATAATTCCAGAAAAGAAGAGAAAAAAATAGTAGCTTCAACTACCAAAATATAAGAACTTTTTTTTATTATTATTATCATTGATAAGTAAAAATCTACCAAACCATAAAGACCTAGGAAACTGCAATTAATAATCTCACCAAATATGACGACGAGTTATCATCGTTGGAACTATTAATGCCCTAGGCTGCTTCTAACAAGCATAAAACAGGTGACAAAAATATAACAAATTGAACAGCCTGCTTCGAGCAATGGGATCTCCTCTTGCGATCAGTGAATAATATGACTCAATGTATCACTGAATGAACAAAATGCATGCCAGAGGTAGGAAAGAACCCTGAGATCCTCCTCTCAGAATCTTCATTGAAGATGGACTGTGAGCAAACTTGGTAGAATTTACAATATGAGCAAATATGCATGTACATTCTGTGAATAAGTATAACTAAACCCCAGGATATGTAAATTAAATCAACCACTTCCCACTGTATCAGTTTGTGCCAGTGCAATGCCAGCCCCACATCTGAAATTATAATGTATTCATTACAATTTTGTTATTGCACAATCCACGTCCAACAGGAGTACAGGTGTGCCCAAGCTCTTGTAGTAGCCATCACACTAAGTTATTCAAAAAAGTCACTCTCTCTCTCTCTCTCTCTCTCTCTCATACAGCAATTTGCATTTACATCATACTAGTACAAAGCCATGAGTTGCACAAAGACATCTAAAATAGATTCCACTAATATCCCTCAAAAAATCTTAAAATGTAAGCAATAACTTGCTTAGGCTCTCTGATTTTTATTGCTAGAGAGAGTATCTAATGGGAAAATAGACGCTGACCCAAAATCACTCTTTAACTCTTGCATTCTTTTTCAGTAATAAACTTTTAAGCACTTTTATGTAAGAATAATGTAATATGCCAAAAGGGCAACTTGGTCAGCTTAAAGATTTGTCTAGATAGGCCATGTTTAGCATTCACTACTTCAATAAAATAACAGTAAGAGAATCAAATAACAGAAACTGTAATCATTGAGATAAGAGACAATGTTTGCAGACCAATCCCACAGACTATTACCATAAAAATGATCACTCATAAGCAGAAGGTATGATAAAAAGACGGAAAAATAAACCCTCAACATAGGACCTAAATGGGCCTCAGTGACAAAACTAAAAACACAACCAGCCAAAAAAAGTGCCTCTTAGAGCAAAAGCCAAATATTACCTTAAGAAGCATATCCACACCTACAATGATCCCCGATACCATGAAATTATGCGCTAAAGCATCCAACCCACTTGTGTAATCTTCCTGGAGTAAGAAAGCCAACAAGCTAATCTCCAAACAAAGCATTCCGGACGTTGTGAACAATGACAGTAGATTCCACACCACCTCCTTCCCCGGCGAGCATTGCCATGTCTACTTCATCACAATCAAATCTTAACCATTCAAAAATCAGCAAAAAAAAAAAAAAAAAAAAACTGCCAGTCAAATACAATGAATGACAATCTCTTTCACTATCTAGTTTCTACATACTTTTCATTCTGCAATATTACAACCTAGCACTCTCCACCACTAGAACTACAACAACACCCAAGCCTTAGTCCCCAAAATTTGGGGTCAACTATGGATTCTCACCACTAGAAAAACTATAATGATGAATATTATAATCAGAGTTATTATTATTCATTAAGGTTGAGCCAGTATAATGTTTCATTAGGAACAAAATGCAACCTCACCAAAACCCTTACACATGCTGTGTCGAACAAACAATTGGGATTTAGTTATAAAAATCATCACACGCGTGTCCATTTCCCACCAGCTTTTTTCCTTTAGCTTTTAGCTTATAGCTTATTTTGTTTATATACAACTTTTTAAAACCTCACTTTTTCTCACTTTTTCGAAGTACAAGTATACCTTTAACCCATTTTCAGCAAAAAGAATCCAATTAAGCTGATGCAAAATGGACACACATCTTGTTTTGAACTGAAACAGTAAATTCTTTTTACTACTGCTATTATTTTAACTGCATTTTTTGGCTAGATTTATTAACTGAATTTCATGCCTCTTATCCATACCATTGATTTGAATGAAAGTTAAACATACAAATTGATAACAACTGAATTGTCATATTAAGGGTCCATTTGGTTAGGCATTCTGGGTGCATAAAAAGAGCGTTTTTAAAACCCGAAACTCTGTTTCGCAACAGCAACTCCTCATAGCTCTTTTCCAGACACTCATTTTAAACTCAAAACACCGTTTTGCAACAGCTTATACAAACGCACCCATAAGATTTCACCCAATTGATAACATATTAACAATTACCAAAAAATTTAATAAAAAAAAAAATCTAAATTAATTTAAATAAATTTTTTTTTTAGAAAGAAAGTAAATAGGGGACCTGAAGAGAAGACCAAGTGAGGTTGAGTAAGGTAGCGAACCAGAGAAGGGCATAATAGGAAATTAAAATGTATGAGCCTCGATTGTACAGTTTCTTCAGGTTCTTCTTCGCGTGCATCGATAAGTACCCTATGAACAACACTGACGCCACCACCAGAACCACGTCGAACCATACTCCGTGGCATCCCGGTGAACCATCGTGGCCGTCGGCGTTGGCCGGAATGAGCAGTGGCAGGAGAGATAAGGGAGGAGACTCGGGGTTGATTTGGAGGCTCGTCGTCGACATTTTCCGGTTTTTGTTTGGTCGGTGGGGGTTATGGAAACCCTAATTTTGGACTGTTGGGCATTGTTTGGTTGGTGAGAAAATAAGAGAGAAAGGAGAAGAAAAAGGAAAAAAAAAAAAAAAGTTTTCTTAAGAGATTGTGATGAAATGAAAAGTTTGCGAGTCGTTGGACTTGGAAGAGTGGAATTTCGATGAACTTGCAGAGAGCAGAAGTAACTGGTTGACACGACGCCGTTTTATTTTAAATTACCTTTTTTTCCCAACTTATGACAACTAATAAAACTCAATTGGGTAGGGCTTGTTAACTAATATTTTCACAATATTTTTATAATAAATATATTAAGTAGTAGATTGTTATATATTGTTATATACCGGCAAAGAAGTGATTTCAGTAATGGATTAAAATTAGAATTTATAACAATTTATCATTTATGATTTGTTATGAAAGTGCTATGAAAATGTTGTGGTTAACAACTAACTACCATGACGGTTGTGAAATTTTTGTGTCTCCAAAGTCATTGTATTTAGAAAAATTAGAATTAATAATAACTTACTGCCTATGATTTATATTTTTACAATACTTTTACAATAAATATTAATTAGCAGGTTGTTACTAACTAATATAGGCAGGCAAAGAAGTGATTTCAGTAGTGGGTTAAAATTAGAATTGATAACAACTTGCCACTTATGATTTGTTGTGAAAATATTGTGATTAACAACTAACTGTCTAGACGATTGAGAAATTTTTTGTGTCTCCAAAGTCATTGTATTTAGAAAGTTAGTTTTTTTTTTTTTTTTTTTTAAGGAAAATTTTAAAATTTAGTTGATATTTGACAAAGAATGTGAAGTTTCTTTTTAAAACAAGAAAGGATTTATTTAAGCAAAATTGACTTGAAAGTTTTGTGAGCAATAATAATAGATGTAAATAATCCTTGGACTTTGTCTATTCCTCGGATTTTAAAGAGAAAATAATTTTCCTCTTATTTGTATTATTAACATCTTGAGATTGAGAGTTTGTAAAAAAGATAAATAGAAATCAAGTTTATGTCTTTTGTAACTCACTTAATTCTAGATTTTTATTTATTTATTACTATCTAGAGTAGTAAAGCATCTTCTTTTATTTCGATCATTTATGTTTTAAGATATATAAATAGTGGAGAGGGGAGATGAAAATCAAACTACAAGCATAAAACACTACAAATGACTTCGTTACTATTGGACTATCACCTAATCGGCTAAACCCCAATTCAACCCTCAATTATTTATATCACAGTTGAAGTTGTTAATCAATCCTTTTTAGAAAAAGGTAATTCATCATCCATTCTTGTCCCTCTATATCCCATGCATATATGATTTTTAATTAATAAGGCTTCAATTTTTTTGTATAATTTCTAAAATGCCAGTCAAAAAAACCTAACTTGTCTACTTGAAGCTTACTGCTTATGAGCCAAAAAAAGGAAAATTAAAGCCTCGATGCTTAGGCAATTTGTAGGCCATGAATCATTTTAGTTATTGTATAAAACATTTTGGACTAAGTTTGTTTACAAATCAAGTTGAAGGCAAATTCTTCTAAACATTACATATAAAACTATCATGTACACCTAGTCATATAACCTATTTAATGGGTCATCTGACTTGTTTAAATAATTTAATGAGTTATGTGATTTAATATACATAAATGATTTTACAAATATAATGATATAATAGGTCGGAGAAAATTCATTCAAACTCGTTTGAGGTAAACTCTGTCCAACTTGTTTGTTTTTGGAAATTTTAGGCTTGAAGGCATGAAATACTTAGGGTAGGGAGTATGAAAACAAACCAAAGTACTGAAGGAGAGGCTCATCCAGTCCTTCAGAGTAGATATGATCATGTGACCAACCCACATTAAAAAAAAAGTTTGTAAAAGCCATTCCCTTTTGACAAAGCCCACATGGTCACATTGTCTTTTATTTGCAATAAATCTCAAAGCCAATGAATGGATCCAACTCTCCACCACATATACGAAAGGTTGAATTGAAGCAAAGAGATCACAAAAAGTAATGACCTGCTAAAAATATTGCCTTCTAATTAGTGTTAGTTTGGATACAAACGCGTTTGCGTTTGTGCTGGCGGCTGTGTTTTCTGTGTGGGCCCGATGCATTGTTCACGGGACCCGCAAGTATGAATTTCAGCAAATTTTTCTTTAAAACTAGGTCCCACGGCACTATTCACACATTTAAAAATTATTTTGCTACTGTGTTTTCAGTAATAAGCGGTATTCAAACAGTCCCTTAATTTCAAGTCTACTGATTTAACTAGTCCTACAACTAAGTGAAACTATAGAAAGTAAGATGTTTGATGCACTAGGATATGGTGACTAAGTATTTATTGAGTTATTCCATATTTCATATATACTGATCACACAAAACCATCATGGAAAACTAAGATAAATAAACCTTGGTGGCACTGATTTGTGCAAATCAACCACCTACTTAACCAAATATAGCGTTGAAAAAAAAAAAACGTACAAGGTCCAATTTTTTGTTATATATGAAAACCTTTCAAGAGGATGCCCGATAGAGGTGTGGGGAGAGCCTCGGCCGAGGGTGCACCATCAAGGGCGCGGCTCGCTGCAAGGTCAGCCCATATGCCTCATCCATGTTCAGTTTCTCAGGCATCAATCCATCAGGCAGGTCCCAATCATATGCATGAACTAAGGTTGCAGTTAATAGTTGAACCATGCGTAAACCTAAGCTCATCCCAGCACATATTCTACGCCCAGCACCAAATGGTATGGCTTCAAAATCATTTCCCTTAATATCAACATGGGCCTTTTCGCTACCCGGTAGGAAGCGTTCGGGCCTAAACTCTAATGGGTTGGTCCATTGTTTTGGATCACGAGCTATGGCCCAAACATTGACTAAAAGAGTGGAGCCCTTTGGAATGTGGTAGCCATCTATTTCACAACTTTCGGCTGCCATGCGTGGCAGAGAGAGCGGGGTTGAAGGGTGGAGCCGGAAGGTTTCCTTGACCACAGCCTGGAGGTAAGTGAGTTGGGCTAGGTCTAATTCACCTACGAGGCGGTCTCGGCCCACAACGGAGTCAAGCTCTTGTTGGACTTGGGCCAGGATCTTAGGGTGCCGGATGAGTTCGGCTATGGCCCATTCCACTGTGCTAGATGACGTGTCAGTACCTGCCGTGAACATATTCTGCAAAGATGAATTAATTACAAAGGTTGTCAGCTATGTTCAATCATGTCATAGCAAAATATGTAAAATTTCTATGTAAAATTTACTTTTATAGGAAAAATATATATATAAGCAAGCACTTTTCTGTGTTTTGGGAGTTCTTGTTCTCATTGATTTATGGTCTTAAAAAAAAGGGTAAAAATACAAATTATACAATTATACCTAACAAAAAATATAAAGGGTTTAAAAAAATGGTAAAAAAAATATATAAAATTATACGTAACCAAAAAAAAAAAAGTTTTAGAAAATTGTAGTGTAATCTAAATAGAATAGAACAAGAAAAGATACAAGCAAGTGCAGTGGTTTAAGGTAGGTAGGTAGTAAAGGCAAGCACATAGACAAGAGATAGACATTCGAATCACTATCTTCAAATAGTGTATATAAGAGAAAGAATGGCTCATGCAATCTTTTCTTCTTTTGGACAATTCTATTAGGCAAGGGAATTGTTAATTTGTTATGGTAGGTATAAGCTAGCAAGCATGAAAGGGAATGAGCAATGATTCTAATTGCATTTGAAACGACAACAAGTGCATGCATTTCCCTTCTTTTTTTTTTTTTTTTAAAAAAAAAAAAACCCCTTGAGCTAACCATTTTAGGCACAAAGAGCATTTTGAGGACACATATATAAAGTAAATAAACTCGTTTAGTTGTTTAAAATTTGCTTATTTTTCTTAAAATTCAGCTTACTTTTTTTTTTTTTAAAGTAATTTATTTTTTAAGTCACTTTTTATCACATCTTAAATAAATAAATTAATAGCAAATAAATTAACTAAACACATTTGAAAAACTAAAAAAAAAAAAAAAACTAAAAATAATATGCAAAAGTGGCCCTACAATACTAATGTTCCCATGCACGCACTTATTCTTTTAGATAATAATTAATAAAAACGATCTTCTCAACAAAAAAAAAAAAAATGATAAAAACGATAGTTATTTTAGTGTATATGTGGTTAAGAGGATGATAAAAATGGAAATAAAAAAATATAGAGATGATAGAAAAAGTGGGAGAAAAAGAAAATAATTTTTTTTGTTTTCTTCCTGTGTTTGGTAAGAGAGATAAAGAAGTAAAATGATAGAAATTACATTACTATACTTTTATTATAGTTACGGATAATTTTGTAATTTTATTATTCCTAGCCATTTTCTCTCTGGTTTGAAAAAAATTAAATTGCTAGGTCCAAATGACACATCTCCATCTGTATTTATTGATAGACCTCAATTAATTTTTTTTTTTTTTTGATGAGGCCTCAATTAATTCAATTGTGATAATTGGGACATGTTAATGTTATATACGTGTAGCAATTGCATCCGATCTTCCTATCTACCTCAATCACCTAATAACTCCACTAAGATTTTATAAGAAAATTCTTGTAGCAACCCTATCAAAACTTTATGTTAGTTGTATGTCAATTTAAATTTGTACTACCCTCGTATAAGAGATTAACACGTCACTTTTTAGTACTCTTTAATGGTATATGTTTCATTAAAACAAATCATATTTAAAGTATACATTCCCACAAAGATAATCATATGATATATACATTAATTAATTCATTCACAACTTGCTAGTTGCTACTTGTGCGATTATGACTGATCGACAAAAATTATTAGATCGTACAAGTCAGTAATAAGCATGAAGAACATTATGAAAATGTATGAAAGTATAAATTATTTTGATTCAAGGTGGACCCTATTTTTCTTTGCATTTATGAGTTGAGTAGCTATGTAAATTTTTTTTTTCTTCGTGTGTTTGGTAAGAGACGCGGAAAAGTAAAATGATAGAAATTAAATTGATTGGTCCGAATAAAAATCTCCATCCGTACGTTTTTTTAAAAAGGCCCCGACAGTACCACATAAGACCTCAATTCAATTGTGATAGTTCCAGCTATATGGACTTTTAAATGTTATACGTGTATCAAGTGCATCCGAGTTTTCAATTCTATGTCCATTACGTAATAACTCCTCTAAGATTTTTTGAGAAAATTTGTGTAGCAATGTCAATTTAAAATTGTACTACCCTCGTTTAAAAATCAATACTCCATCTCTTACTTTTTAGCACTCTTTTATGTAATATGATGATTCATTAAAACAAAGCATATTTAAAGTATAAGTTCCCCTATGTACATTAGTTAATCAATTCTTATATATCCTAATGTTTGTTTTAAGCCCATTTCACTGTATCATGTTACATTTTCATTTTAATGTTTTATTTCCCACGCTCAATTTTATAACTTGTTAATTTGTGCTATTATAAGTAATTGATAAAAAGTGGTGGGTTGTACAAAGTCAATAGTGAGCATAAAATGCAGACTATTTACAGTTGCACAAATCAACAAATTGTGAAATTATGTGTGCGATTGAGTGTATCTAGAATTATTCTTTAACTCAAAGAGAAAGATTGGCCAAAAAAAATAAGAGAATTAAAAGGAGAGAGATTGATAGGTACCAAAAGCAAGGCTTTGATCTCTGTGTCTGTGAGCTTCTCTCCCTCATCGTGAGCAACCTCTTTCAATGAAAGCAAGGTACTCAACATGTCCTTGTGCTGCCCACCAGTGTTAGTCTTGTGCTCCTCAACAATTGTGGTCAAGAATGCATCAAACCTCTTGTGTAGCTTCTTCATCTTAGCTGCTACCCCTTGTAAGTCTAGCCACTCCAATGCTGGAATAAAGTCACCTATGTTGAACACTCCAGCCAACACCATCACCTCCACCACCATTGATTTGAATTCATCTGCCTTGGCATCACCACCACCACTACCATCACCGAAAACCCTCCGCCCTAGCATCACCCGCCCTAGGGCGTTTACGGTACATACATTGAGCAATTGTCCTAAATTCACGAGCTTCGAGTTTGCATTTGCTATAGCACGTATCAACACTGCCACCTCTTCCTGGATATTCATGTAAATTGAATCAATACAATTTACTTGCACAAAAAAAGGGAGATTTGGTGGTTTCAACTTTTGTTCTATTCACAAAGTTTTTATAAATAAATAAATACTTATATGTTGAATGCTTTATTAAATTAATTTTTATAATATTTTACGAAATTATACTAATAGTATAGTATGCTATTGAATTGGAATATAATAGAATAATAGATGAAATAATTTTACAGTCTTTCTTTTAGTCTCAAAATTTTCACTCAAATTTGCAATATACTAATATGTACGTCTATTTATGTTCTTTCATTTTTCATTTTTATGTTGAATATTTAATATATATATATATATTTTTTAAAAATTTAAACCAAACAAACGTATATATATTCCATATTGCGTATATTTTGTCTTGTATGTTACTAATTGTGACATCCGTCACTTTCAATTGGTCCTATGTAAAAAATTCAATATTCCATCATGAAAATTGAAAACTACATACCCTTATAAAAGACAAACTCATTAAAAACGCAATTAAAGAATAATCAAAAACCTTCCTATGCAGGAACTACGCTCCATTAACGGGGTCCCTCTTACGGGTCCCCCTACGGCCCTACCTATGTGCTGTTACATGAGATCTCGTGAAGTCGTGGTCCATAACACTCCTCCGTTTTGGAAAAAAAAATTACACTTTCTCACATTATTATGTCAATTTCATATACATACTGTACGAAAGTGACAGAGTGGGGTCTCATGATGTGACTGTCTGACACCATACATCTTTCTCGTGATATATACTTCAAAGATCGAATCCTCCCTCATCAAAAAAAAAAAAAAAAAAAGATCGAATCCTCCCTTATTCATGCTTAACAAAAACAGGAAGAGAAAACAACAAAACGCTGGAAAAGGACATCTGGTTAAATAATTATAATAAAAAAATTGAAGAAAAATTATGCAATTGTCTAATGGGACCAGTCAACTCATCGAATTATTGAAATAGTAATCATACCCTAAAAAAGAATATTTTCATTTTTGTGGTCCCCCTTTAGAAAAAGTATTTTGTATAAAATAAATAAGAGACGTGTAAAAATAATTACCTATTAATATATGTCTTTTATCTGTTAATTGGATTGACTTAGTGATGGTTTGGCTTGCGCGTCCACGATTTGCGTCTGCATTTTCACTTTTTTTTTTTTTAGTGTTTCCAGCCAAATTTTACTGTAGCAGTACTATAGCGGCTACTGTTCATTGAACAGTAGCAGCAAAGTTTGACTTTTCAGCACAAATTTTACTGTTTATGGAGCCACAAATTTAACTTTTCAGTAACTTTTTCATTAAAAATAGGTTCCACGATATTATTCACACATTTAAAAATTATTTTGCTACAGTATTTTTCAGTTTTCAATTTTAGTTTTCAGTTTTCTGCTGTATCCAAATGGACCAATAGTATTATTTAATAACAAATGCCTTTTCCACTTTGTGACGTAAACTGAGGCGTGAAATACATGTTTTATATATATCCACAATTACTCTTATATACACACTATACACTTATTTTGTTTTTAACGAAAAAAAAATAAAAAAAAATTGAATACTCTATAACAGCATTGAAATTGGAAAAATGTTGAATTGGTATCTAGCTAACCTGGCGAACATGTCTAAAATCATCCAAGGCTTTTCCAGAGAACAAATGAACTGAGCTGATCTTCCTGAGCATGCGCCACCGTGGGCCGTACGGTGCAAACACAAGGTCCTGATAGTTATACGCAATATGCTTAGCACCCGAGTTTGGTGGTCTGCTTGAAAAATTTGCGTCATGGGCTTTCAAGAACTGTGCAGCAACAGAAGCCGAGGCCGCCACGACAACATCAACAAAGCCTAGACGGAGGTGCATGAGAGGACCATAGGTTCGAGCCATGTCTGCTAGAGAGTGGTGAGGTACTGTGCCCAAGTGAGGCAAGTTTCCAATGATGGGCCATGGTTTTGGACCTGGTGGAAGAGGAAGACCGCTACTGCTTCGGCTGCGAAGGTTTAGGAGGTAATATACGAAGATTGCTATGGCTATGGTGACCAAAATGAGAGAGAACGGAGACATGGTTTTTTCTTGTGTGTTTAGCTTTTGCCGAGTGTCATGTTTGTGGAGCTTATAAACAATATTTGATAAGATGGCGGGTGAGTCACGCACTCAATAGAGTTAGATTGAAACGTGATTTTATTTATTGATATTGTTGAGTGGTAGATCAACTTGACTGTTAGATAGCTGCATAGCACATGTACATCATCTACTATTTTATATCCTATCTGCCCCTGGGCAAGTTATACGTTTTGTCCGTAATTTTTGTTGACAAATTAAAAAAAAAAATGTAAGTTAGTGGGTTCCCTTTAATCCGCCTAGTAAAATTTCTTGTTGTAGGATAAGAAATTTGAGCTTCAAACTCTGTTTACACCATAAACTGATTGGTATCATAACCTAAATGATAAAGATTAATCATCATGAAGTGAATACCATAAATTGAAATTCTATTATATCTATTACAAATATATATATAAATTTGATCCTATTTGTAAAAGTAGGATGATTTTTTCTTTTTAAAATTTTTTTTCTAACCAATTTAGAGGAGTTTGGAGAAAATTTCCTCTAATTTTGCAAAAATCGTAGTTTCATTGTATCCATAAGACAAATTTGTTGTAAATCTCTTAACAAACTCTTGCGTGGGGGAAATATTGTCTTTTAGATAGAATTTTTTGGGAATGACAATTTTGCCTCACCTTGCTTGATCTGCCCCTCCCTCTTTGCCCTGCACTAGTTTTCCTTGCCTTGCAGAGGTGGTAAGGCAGGCATACGGCGAGATTTTAGCCTTGCACCACGGGGTTGAGTAGGGATGGGTTTAGACTTTTTAGACCCACCTTGCCTTGGCCCACTGCGCCCTGTGTTGATAAATGTTATAATTATAATTTTTTTATACTTTAAAATCCTACTATTTAAACAAATATATCAATATTAACTTATTTTATTTACCTAACGTGGCTCTTTATCTTTATTTTGTTATTTCTTATACTATGAGATTTTTGTTTTTATTGTAATTTGTCTTGTTAACACTTGAATAATATTATTCAATTTTTGCTAAAAATTAGTTTGATTTGATGAGATAAATTTAGTTGTAATTTCAATCGAAGCATGGTTTTATTAAAAAAATTATAATAGTTATGGGGTAAATTAACAAAAAGTAAAGTTTCACGTAGTGGAAGTGGGGTTTCGTGGGACCCAATGGACAGAGATGAGGCAAGACAAAACTATGTAAGGCGGGGGCAAAGACCCCCTGCCCCACCCCATTGCCACCTCTAGCATTTTTCATTCCTATAAACCATTAAAGTCTCATTTTTGCTTTCATTATCAACCCCATAATCCACAATAATTAAAGTAGATGTGCATGGATGGTATTAATTGCGATTATGAATAGATTGTAGTAGTCTGATTTGGGAGTGGGGTAGGCTAATAATTATATTTGTGTTGTTTGCGTTTGGAAGGAGGGAGTGAAAGAGAAAGCAGAGAAGGAGAGAAACAAGGATTGGGAATAGGTTGTGGAGGTCTGATTTTATCAATGAAAATCATATTTCTTGTTGCTTCTACCTGCTGTATTTCTAATGTTTGGTGTTGTGTTATGCATGGCCTTTTTATTTATTATTTTTTTAATGTTAATTTAATTGTGTGCATAGTAATTTCAGATTGCATTATTTGCGTTGAATCCATTACTTATGAACCACTTCGTAGCTCTTGTGAATTCAACAAGCTTGTAGACACATTATTAGTTCTATACCTATTATATATTTTATTATAATTTTAAAATTATTAATTAATTATTTGTGACATCATTAATCCAACCTTCTTTAAATAAAAAAAATTAGGAATCAGTCTCTTTTTCGGTTCTTTGCCTGATATAATTTTTAAACCATGGCTAAGCCCCCAAAACTGCAAGCCAGTGTGCCAACCTCCACTTATGATCTTGTAGCTAGATTCCAATAAGGACCCTCTTAGCCATTGTAGGATAATAATGTGCACAAGGCTCACCCAAGGTTTTATATAAAACATTTCAATCAACCCTAACAATGTTTAATTATATCAAATTCAAACAATTTTAGACGTGTAGCTAACAATGCAAACACCTTAAGCATGTTATTCAAACCTTAAGCATGTTTTTAGCATACTTCTAAAAGCTGGAAACAAATCAAACAACAAACGGTTTACCAGTTTCTATAATTCCTCTATTCCATAATCTTTTTACACTCCCTGTTGTCTTCCCTGTTGTCTACATAGTTGGTATCGAGGGAGTGGTAACATGCACCGGAAACATGTAAGACCTTTTCATCAATATGCGTATGTAGGTACCTACGAACAAGCCTGGGTACACGCCTTGGGGAAGAAACCATAAATTCAATCTAAGCTAGCCTAGACATGTTCCTAACCTAAGAAAATCTATGGCAAGAAAGCAATTAATCTACAAAGTAAAATAACTAAATAAAAGGTCATAAAAAAAGAGTTTACCTCGAAATGAGAACCAAAGGTCCAAATTATGCTTTAAATTTGATCGTTTCCCTCAGTTAATTTGTGCATATATTATATCACACAAATAAAGAAATCAGTACTAACGTTTAAACTGAAGGCCAGTGATCTGGAAGAGGCTTTGGCCAAGCAAGAACTAAGAACTCAAAGGAATTTAAAACAACTCCCTCTTTTATTTAGGAGGAATCGCTTTGGTAGTAATTATAATGTGTCATTTGTGAAGGGGGTGAGTGGGGATTTTTATTGCTAAAAATCTAAGTTCAAAGTCTCTCCAACGATGTAGGATCAGTCTTGCAACTGATTTCCGAGTAGAAATTTCCTTAAGCAACATATGTATGGATGTACCAATTCTGCGTAATGATTCCTTCATGTATTATCATTGAGGAATGGGACTAAACTCATTGTATGAGATACAAAATGAGATGTCTAGAAGCATGAGCGGAGCCAAGGAGGTGGAGGGAGTGGGGGAGAGAGCAATTGTCTTTTTACATTTCCTTATGTATTATATGTCAAATTTTATTGAAAAAAAAAATAGAAGAAGAAAAAAATATTTCTTATGTTATCAGTGTTTTTAAGGTTCAAAAGTCATAAAAGAAAAACAAAGATAGGGAAAAAATATTTTAAATAAGCAAAAGTTATCATTGAAGAGAAAAAAAAAAAAAAAAAAAAAAACAAAACAAAAATTATTATCTTCCAAATTAAAGTGTAAAGACCTCAAATTATTTATGACTTATTCAAATTTAACAAACAAACAAGATATATTTGATATTTAACTGTGTTTTATCCTTTTATCTTTTAATGTACTTCTAACATTGAAATAATGTTAGTATTCACAGGAGTTGTGTGTCTAGTACACACGACACGCTTGCTCATTCAAAGACATACCTATATATTATTTATATATAACTTTTGCACCCTTTAAAATCAAATCTTGGCTCCATTATTAGTTTATTACTTACAAGGCTACAAACACTGCATTTTCATTTTGATTTGACAATTGGGTTCCTTGTGGTCATAATAATTCAAATTCTTTACAGTTTCATCTAATTAGTTATTCTAGAATGCTTCCTTAAGTTACTTGACTTAATTACTCTGTCAGAAAATTTGAATTTCCACTTATTATCCTTCATGTTGACTTAGTCATATTCAGTATAAAGAAAAAAAAATGTTATTCTAGAGATTCGTTATTTCTTTGAATATATATATATATATATATGGTCATGATAGTAAACTTTAACCACCAATTATGACTTAGTGCCTGTTTGGATGGAGAGGGGAAAGAGGGGGAGTAGAGGAGAGTAAAATAAAATTAGCTAAAAATAGGCTAATTTTGGACTAAATCTACTCTACTCTACTTCCCTCCCTTTCAATCCAAACGGACCATTAATCTTCTTTCAAGTTTTAAACTTCAACCACCAATCCTGTATTATATGTGGTTTAATTGAAGCCTTTTGTATCCTTTGCAACCAATTTCTTGTTCTAAACTTCAATTTATGAAAGGAACCCACTTAATTCATATTCAATTATCACTTAAAAAAGGGAAGGGGGGGGGGGGGGGGGGAAACTCTAAAATTTAACTATTTCTGTCTAAGCAATTTTTTTTTTAATTAATCAAGATTGGCACCGAACCCGTCCTGTCTTTTTCATAGCTCTTAATTTTATTGTACCACTAACGGACATGTTATTATATTATAAATTACAGTCAGAAAATACGATTGGTACCTACCACCTCACCCACTTTTTCATAGGCTCCCAAGTCCCAATTATTACATATAACTATGAAGTGGATTTCAGATTTTTAATATGAAAATGGAATGAAAGATGAATGTTAGAATGAAATTTTGAAAAGTAAAGAGTCAAGATGAAAAACAACTCCGAACTTTTAAGGTTAGGAATATACTTTAATCTATATTTTATGTCAAGGTGATGGTCATTATATTTTTTGTCAAGATGATGGTTGATCACCACTTAGTTTTTGTTTGGTTAGCTTATTTTTTGCCAATTTATTTTACTATTTAGCTTATTTTTGCTACAATTTATGAGTCTTACTGCATTTTTTGGTACTATTCATAGGTCTCACTGTATTATCTCAACTAACATTTACTTTTATTTACAGTACTTTCAGTAAAAAGTTTCCAGTTTCAGCAAAATAAACAAATTCTAAACAGACTTTAATGAGCTACATAAATTAGTACAACATTTATTAATTTTATATCTCTATATATCATCGACTATATAATACGGTAAAAGTTGGGTCTTAAAAGTGGTAATTATGTCAAGAGGATACACTCTTCCTTTTTTATTAACCTCATTTTCTCTTTATGTCATGTGATGCATTATAAGTACATTAAAATAATTAACATACTAGCTTCTTGCCATGCAAAATATATTGTAAAACAAATTATTAATTAACTAAAAGGAAGAATTAATTTATACATTTCAAATCTCTTGTAATGTACGTAAGCTGAATTTATTAGAAGAAAAAGAAAAGATTAAGAGTAGAGGGGCATATGATTATTACATTTATGCAAAACATTTATAACGCTCATATAATTATCAGCATCAATAAGAAGCTGCATTCTAGAAGTAGAATTCAAGATATAATAGTACACAAATTATAAAAAGACTTGTCAAATAATTCAATTGGAGCTGGTGTAGAAACGTGTAGAACTTCTACAGATAAGACATCTCTTCATGCTTAATTAACACCAATTCAATTCCTTAAGAAAGATTTTATATGACTCAGCCATACGTAAGTAACGTAACACAAATTTGAGAAATGATACAAAAAATTTATATAACATTTAATTTTATAGGGCGCACACGTGCGCGCGCACACACACACAAAACCCCTCAAATATTCAATTACAATTCATATTCAATCACTATGCATAGGCACAAATATTTACCTCACATGTAAAAGCAAGATAATTTTATGTGAAGTATAAAGATATTTGATATACATCAGAATGAAATTAACTAAATAAAATTAAAACCAAATGCATTTGAGCAGACAAAAGCTATCGAAATTATTTTTTTTACATTTAAGCATAAAAAGAAAAAGGGAGAAATTATTGTTTAACAAAATGCAAAGTATAAACAAAGAAGTAAAGAAGCAATACTTCTATTAGGAATTCTATCAAGCACATTATAGATGTTAATCATTAAAGACATATCATTAAATACAAATTGCACTCTTTAAAGTTGATTGATATTCATTTCAGTCATCTAACTTTACTTTTGTTCAATTTAGTCTTCTAAGTTTTAAATTTATTCAATTCAAGTTTTTTGTCCAATTTTGTTTTAAAAACAATTGTCGTTAAATATGCAATTACCTAATGAAAAAAATTTTGAAAAAAATTCTCACATAAAAAATCTGTAGGGGCACAATTTGTGAAGGATCCCCTGCAATACATTTCTTAGAGAGTGGGACGAAGGGCTAGGCTTTAACAGGCTTACCACCGGTTCTCCTCAGCCTTTTTCCCGATTCTTCTTGACTTGGGGTTGCTCCTCGGCTCCCGTCCGAGGAGCCCCCCCCCCAAGAGGGGCACCTTTGCACTATATACCTCCTTCGGTTGATCCTAGCCTTACAACTGTCGATCATCCAGACCACTGCTTAAGGACCTGTCTCATCAGCCACGTTCCCAACCTTACTGTGGGTCGCAGCACCCAAGGTTGTGCTGTTCAGGAGTCCTATCCGCGTTAATGTGGCCAGGGGAGTCAGATAAACGCATTAAGTGTGGATGTGACCACCTATTCTGGGTTTGTCCCCTACCTGGAATTAGACTAGGTATGCCGAGGAAGGGGGCGTCTTCGGCATGGGCCCAGAAAGGGCTGAAATTCATAGACAACAGCCTGGGGCAATCGTCACTCCTCGGCATGGGCCTTAGGCCAGCCTGAAGGTGGGCCGAGGCTTCCAGGCCCACGGGCCCCACAATAGCCCCTCAAAATCCTGCTGCACGTTCCCTCGGACGGGGAGGAGGGTTTTGATATCCACGGCCCTCACTTTCCGGAAGGCCTTCCGCTAGCTGGTTCTTCCCCAAATAGTCAGTTTGGCGCTTTAATTCTTCGGTAGGTAGTTAGTTTCCCCATAGGACTGAGTCTGAGGACCATGCAGTTCCCTGGTTCTGTCTAACGCTCAGTTTTCTTAAAGCGGTTAGTTTTCTTAAAGCGGTTAGTTTCCCCATGGGACTGAGTCCGAGGACCATGCAGTTCCCTGGTTCTGTCTAACGCTTCTTTCTTCTGTAAGCAACTAGTTTCCCCATAGGTTTGGGTCTTTGGACCATGCAATACCTTGGTTCTGTCTAGTGCCCAGGTATAATTCCGTGGTTAGTTTCCCCATAGGCTTGAGTCCGAGGACCATGCAAGGCCTTGGTTCTGTCTAACACTCTTTTCTTCTGTAAGTAACTAGTTTCCCCATAGGTTTGAGTCTTTGGACCATGCAATACCTTGGTTCTGTCTAGTACCCAGGTATGATTCCGTGGTTAGTTTCCCCATAGGCTTGAGTCCGAGGACCATGCAAGGCCTTGGTTCTGTCTAACACTCTTTTCTTCTGTAAGTAACTAGTTTCCCCATAGGTTTGGGTCTTTGGACCATGCAATACCTTGGTTCTGTCTAGTACCCAGGTATGATTCCGTGGTTAGTTTCCCCATAGGCTTGAGTCCGAGGACCATGCAAGGCCTTGGTTCTGTCTAACACTCTTTTCTTCTGTAAGTAACTAGTTTCCCCATAGGTTTGGGTCTTTGGACCATGCAATACCTTGGTTCCGTCTAGTACCCAGGTATGATTCCGTGATTAGTTTCCCCATAGGCTTGAGTCCGAGGACCATGCAAGGCCTTGGTTCTGTCTAACACTCTTTTCTTCCGTAAGTAACTAGTTTCCCCATAGGTTTGGGTCTTTGGACCATGCAATACCTTGGTTCTGTCTAGTACCCAGGTATGATTCCGTGGTTAGTTTCCCCATAGGCTTGAGTCCGAGGACCACGCAAGGCCTTGGTTCTGTCTAACACTCTTTTCTTCTGTAAGTAACTAGTTTCCCCATAGGTTTGGGTCTTTGGACCATGCAATACCTTGGTTCTGTCTAGTACCCAGGTATGATTCCGTGGTTAGTTTCCCCATAGGCTTGAGTCCGAGGACCATGCAAGGCCTTGGTTCTGTCTAACCCTCTTTTAGTAGGAGTTCGTCCTCGGCTCCGAGAGTCTCGCTTTTGGTATACTGAAGTCCTCGGACCGTTACCTGGGAGCAGTTCCTCCTTGGGCTGGACTATGATCTCACACGTGGCGTTGACCCCGCCTCGGGCTCGTGTCCCCCATCTTTTTCGTTTACGAGGCGTCTCTTGGCCATTCGTGTCCCGCGCTTGACGTTTCAGTGCGCGAGACGCGTCTTCATTAATTTCCTCGTGAATTAACACGAATCCGGCGGTTTACAATCCCCTTGGAATTGGGTAAGAATTAATTCTGTTGACAATCCTTCCTTCGAATTCTGTGTGGCTCAACTTCCACCGGTTTTCACCTTCTATATAAGGCGTTCTGGTGGAAACGCTTCTCCTCATTCCATGGACCTTCCACCACAACCAGTAATACGTCCTTTCACCTCCCTGAGCCCCTTTAACAGCACCGCCAGGATTGTGACCAAAGTTGGGAGATATGGAGTCATGGGCCGCCGTGGCCGCAGCCCCCACTGGGCTTCCGGCGCGGCAGAGTCTGGGTGTGACACTGGCAGTGCCGTACGCGGTGGCCAGGAGGGATGTCGCTGAAGTACCTAACGTCTCTCCCCGGAGCGCACTTCCGCCGGAGAAGACACGCGAACTCATGTCATGGCTGGTGCCCGAGTGTTGCCGTCTCCAACGGCCAACGCTCGTGAGGGCTGGAGAGAATCGAGGAAACATCACGGGGGAGGACGTTCCGGTGCCCCTGCATCTGCTCCTCGCTTTGTTCAAGCTTCCGCCTTGAAGCGAGCCGGCCTCAGCCCCCTACCGCCCTTTTATTGTCAAGTTCTCCCATTCTCTTGATGCCAATAAGAGCACGGGTTGACACTTCCCCCCTCCCTTAGCTAGTTGTAGAATCGGTCCGCCCGGGCCTCTGATTGTAGGATTAGCTTGTAGAAAAGCTTGTAAAACAAGCCTGCCTGAGCCTCTGATTGTATTTTGTAATTTTCTTTTCATGAAATAATATCAAACTCTTTTTCTTTTTGTTGTTGAATCTTCTATTTTGCTGCAACTGTTTTTTTTTTTTTTTACTTTCTGCGAAGTGACCGCTTAGAACGATCGCCGGTTGCGCCAGCCAGCGCACTAACCCTTCCCACAGACGGCGCCAATTGTAGGGGCACAATTTGTGAAGGATCCCCTGCAATACATTTCTTAGAGAGTGGGACGAAGGGCTAGGCTCTAACAGGCTTACCACCGGTTCTCCTCAGCCTTTTTCCCGGTTCTTCTTGACTTGGGGTTGCTCCTCGGCTCCCGTCTGAGGAGGCCCCCCCCCAAGAGGGGCACCTTTGCACTATATACCTCCTTCGGTTGATCCTAGCCTTACAACTGTCGATCATCCAGACCACTGCTTAAGGACCTGTCCCATCAGCCACGTTCCCAACCTTACTGTGGGTCGCAGCACCCAAGGTTGTGCTGTTCAGGAGTCCTATCCGCGTTAATGTGGCCAGGGGAGTCAGATAAACGCATTAAGTGTGGATGTGACCACCTATTCTGGGTTTGTCCCCTACCTGGAATTAGACTAGGTATGCCGAGGAAGGGAGCGTCCTCGACATGGGCCCAGAAAGGGCTGAAATTCATAGACAACAGCCTGGGGCAATCGTCACTCCTCGGCATGGGCCTTGGGCCAGCCTGAAGGTGGGCCGAGGCTTCCAGGCCCACGGGCCCCACAAAATCTATAACTTATTTTTATTAATTTTATAGATTTTTTTTTTCCATGTGAAAAAAATATTTTTTTAATGGAAAATTTTTAACGAAATTGGACAGAACGTTTAAATTGAATAAATTTGAAATTTAGATTACTCAATTGAATAGAAGTAAAGTTAGAGATTTGAAATGAATTTCAATCAAACTTAGAAAGTGCAATTTGCATTTTAGCAAAAAATAAATAAACATTTAAGTCGTATTCAGAAACCTACATTTGAAGACAAAGAAAACTAAATAATTAGCATACTACCTGTTAAGCTGTGCAATGCAAAGGAGATTGTAAAACTAAGCATTAGGATGTTAAACAAATTAACTGAAAGGAAGAATTCGATTTTACATTTTAAATCTCTTGAAGAGTAAGTAAGAAAAATATATTAGAAGAAAAAGAAAAGATTAACCGATGTTAGTTTTACAGTTAAGTTTAATGGAAATATGAAGCATGTAACTTGCATGTGTGTATTGCTTAAGTGACACAAACTTAAAGACAAAAAACTCCATCTTTCCAATTAATTAAAAACAAAACTTCCCTTTTTTCTTTTTTCTTTTTTTCAAGCTTTTACTCTTGTGGTGGTGGTGCTAAAGATGATTTTCATTTGGGAATTTAGGGTTACACACTTTTGATTTAGGGAGAGGGATGATACCCACGAGAGTAAAAGTTGGAAAAAAAGAAAAAAAGAAAAAAGGGAAGTTTTGTTTTTAATTAATTGGAAAGATGGAGTTTTTTGTCTTTTAAGTTTGTGTCACTTAAGCAATACACACATGCAAGTTACATGCTTCATATTTCCGTTAAACTTAACTGTAAAACTAATGCCGGGGTCAAAGTGTAACAAGAGTTATAATTTAGGGTGTAAACTATACATTCGAATAGTCTAGGATGCAAAGTGTAATTTGAGGCATAGTTTAGGGTGGTAAAGTATAATTTTCCTTTTTTTATTAGGGGAAGGTAGATGATGTCTTATACGTAGATCTTCTGCATATTTCTACTCCAACTCTAATTGAATTGTTTGACAAATCTTTTTAAATGTTGTGTACTATTATATCTTGAATTCTACTGTTATGATGCTGATCATTATGAGCGTTATAAATGTTCTTCATAAATGTAAATCATCATATACCCTTCTAGACTATTTTAGCATTTCATGTATTACTTTCTTAATCATTTCTTTTTCTTCTAATATATTTTTCTTACTTACTCTTCAAGAGATTTAAAACGTAAAATCGAATTCTTCCTTTCAGTTAATTTGTTTAACATCCTAATGCTTAGTTTTACAATCTCCTTTGCATTGCACAGCTTAACAGGTAGTATGCTAATTATTTAGTTTTCTTTGTCTTCTAATGTAGGTTTCTGAATACGACTTAAATGTTTATTTTTTTTTTTTGCTAAAATGCAAATTGCACTTTCTAAGTTTGATTGAAATTCATTTCAAATCTCTAACTTTACTTCTATTCAATTGAGTAATTTAAATTTCAAATTTATTCAATTTAAACATTTTGTCCAATTTCGTTAAAAATTTTCCATTAAAAAAAATATTTTTTTCACATGAAAAAAAAAATCTATAAAATTAATAAAAATATGTTATAGATTTTTTATGTGAGAATTTTTTTCAAAATTTTTTTCATTAGGTAATTGCATATTTAACGACAATTGTTTTTAAAACAAAATTGGACGAAAAACTTGAATTGAATAAGTTTAAAACTTAGAGGACTAAATTGAACAAAAGTAAAGTTAGATGATTGAAATGAATATCAATCAACCTTAAGGAGTGCAATTTGTATTTGTAGGGCCCGGTTTCGAGCGCTCTCCGCAGATTGAGAGAGTGGACCCAAGCCCAGCTAACCCTCCAATGAATTTGTAGAGTATGGGTTCAAGAGCTAGGCCCTAGTGAGGAATGCAACGGCCATGCATGGTTGTACGTGAATGCTGATAACTTAGACGTGGGTTGGGATTGACAATAAGGCTCCTCGGATGGGCTTTACAGGGCTTGAAGTTGTTCTTATTTCTTTGAAGAAAGGCTACAAGGTTTCAGAGAATGCCAGTAGCTACAGTATTCCTTTTTCTCTGGTTTTTTCGTCCCCCTTTCAAGAGAGACCTCTTACATTATATACTTCTCTCTCAGCTGATCCTAGCCCTACATTTGTTGATCAACCAGGCTACCACTTGAGAGCCTGTCCCATCAGCCGCATTCTCATCCCCTCTGTGGGTTGCAGCGCCCAAGACGGCACTGTTCAGGGGTCCTATCCTCATTAATGCGGCCAGGGCGTTAGTTGAGAGCATTTAATGTGAAGGTGACAGCTCATCTGGGACTTGCTCCTCCACCATGCTTCCATGTCCGGTGCTTGGTACTTGCTATTTGTCCCTTGGACGCTTAAGGAGATTCCCCTGAAGGGTATGCTGCTTGCTCACTTTCTGATCTCGGTCGTCCGAGGAAGTAATCATCCTCGGCGATGCTTCTTGGGCAACTGGGCTCCGTACTTCGTCCTCGGACCTGGGGCGCGTCCTCGGCGTGGGCCTTTGGGCCTGGTCCGAAGTGGGCCGGGGTTGCTTGACTCTTTCTGGCCCCACAGTATTTAATGATATGTCTTTAATGATTAACATCTATAATGTGCTTGATAGAATTCCTAATAGAAGTATTGCTTCTTTACTTCTTTGTTTATACTTTGCATTTTGTTAAACAATAATTTCTCCCTTTTTCTTTTTATGCTTAAATGTAAAAAAAATAATTTCGATAGCTTTTGTCTGCTCAAATGCATTTGGTTTTAATTTTATTTAGTTAATTTCATTCTGATGTATATCAAATATCTTTATACTTCACATAAAATTATCTTGCTTTTACATGTGAGGTAAATATTTGTGCCTATGCATAGTGATTGAATATGAATTGTAATTGAATATTTGAGGGGTTTTGTGTGTGTGTGTGTGTGCGCGTGCGCACGTGTGCGCCCTATAAAATTGAATGTTATATAAATTTTTTGTATCATTTCTCAAATTTGTGTTACGTTACTTACGTATGGCTGAGTCATATAAAATCTTTCTTAAGGAATTGAATTGGTGTTAATTAAGCATGAAGAGATGTCTTATCTGTAGAAGTTCTACACGTTTCTACACCAACTCCAATTGAATTATTTGACAAGTCTTTTTATATGAGCGTTATAAATGTTTTGCATAAATGTAATAATCATATGCCCCTCTACTCTTAATCTTTTCTTTTTCTTCTAATATATTCAGCTTACGTACATTACAAGAGATTTGAAATGTATAAATTAATTCTTCCTTTTAGTTAATTAATTATTAGTTTTACAATATATTTTACATCGCAAAAAGCTAGTATGTTAATTATTTTAATGTACGTATAATGCATCACATGACACAAAGAGAAAATGAGGTTAATAAAAAAGGAAGAGTGTATCCTCTTGACATAATTACCACTTTTAAGACCTAACTTTTACAGTATTATATAGTAGATGATATATAGAGATATAAAATTAATAAATGTTGTATTAATTTATGTAGCTCATTAAGGTCTGTTTGAGATTTGCTTATTTTGATGAAACTGTAAACTTTTTTCTGAAAGTACTATAGATAAAGGTAAATGTTAGTTGAAATAGTACAGTGGAACCCATGAATAGTACCAAAACTTGCAGTGAGACCCACGAATCGTAGGAAAAATAAGCTAAATAGTAAAATAAGTTGGCAAAAGATAAATGATGCAGTTTGAGTCCTTAGCCCAAAAGATAAATGAATGTAAGCCCAAAAAGCCCAATACAATGAATTTGTAGAGAGTGAGTTGGAAAACTGGGCTTAAATGAGTTGGACAACAAATAAAGTGGGTTCAAATGACAAGAAAATGAAGATAGATTGATTCAAACTAAAGAAAATCGTCTTCGGCACAGTCCGAGGAGATCAGTTCTTATATATTTCTCTCAAGTTTGATTACAAATTCAGTTCTTGATTGTTACAGTGTTTTTCTCTTAATTTCTCCATCTTTTTCTATCAGGGTATCTCCCCCATTTTATACTATCTTCACCTTTCATCACCACCCTCCATGTGCATCTCAGATTGTTGGTCTTGATCTTTGTTCCATCAACACCTTCCTGAAATCTTTGGGTTGTAGCTATAAGGCTGAAAGTTACTGTTCAGGTATCACTTCCTCATTAATGCAATCAAAGAGTTAGCTACAGAGCATTTAATGCGGTGGTAGCAGTTTTTCTTTTAAATATTTCATTACTTCCCTCTGTCCTGTTCCTTCCTGATACTTATCATCATCTGTGAAATGATCCAGAATGTTACTCCCGATGGTAGACCACACCCTCTGGCCTCTGCTTTGCTTAGCCGATGAGGTATTCTTCCTTGGACCACCCTTTTAGATGGCTTTAATCGAATTTCACTTCTTCCCTTATCCTTATGAAAATGTTTACTCGTCCTTGGATTGTTTAACATCCTCGGGTTGGGCCCCTGACCCAATATATACATAAATATGGGCTCCTGGGCATATCACCCCTACAATTTTTTCGTCTCATTTGACGCAACTTGATCCACCATGTATTAAAGTTTATTTTACTACCATTTCTTTAATTTTTTTAGTTTGATTGATTTTGACATTTTGAAAATTACTTTAATGAATTTATAAATTTGGAATATAATTTAAGAATATTATATGATTTATACAATTTATTAAAAAAAATTAATAATTAATAAAACCCCAATTCTACACATATGAAGAGTTGGGTTGGGTTGGCAATTTCTCAATTCGACAAGGTCAGGTTGGGTAGAAAAAACTCTCCAACTTGACACATGCACACCCCTAATTTATATGGAAACTTTAAAATATATATATATATATATATATATATTAATAGTCAAAATTGATTATAAAATTTATAGTAAAAGAGTAAAAAATTATTTTAACTTACGTGATGAATGGACCTCATTTAAGTCTAAATTTTTAGCAAAACCAATTATTATACTTGATCGTTAAATAATTTTTAAAAAAGAATGAAACTATGTTTAAATATCTCAAACTTTTTTATAAGTCTTCAAGTAGTGCTTTTTTTTTCAAAAAAAGAAAAAAAGAAAAAAAAGAACTTTAGTATTAGAGTTTCACTTAAAGTAAAGTATATATATGTTAATATTTTTAATGTACTTGTAATGAGTTACATGAGAAAATCATGTTGTATATAATACTTACATTGAGTTGTATGGTAAAAACAAGAAATGTACGGCTAACCTTTTAAATATTTGTGCCTAATAAGCACAATAATTGAATATTTAAGGGTTTTATTTAATTTTGGTTGTGTGTGTATAAAAATGCAACGTTGGCTGGATCATATTGGGTAATGGGTATTGCTTAAGGAATTGAATTTGGTGTTGATTTTTTTTAAAAAAAATTTGGTGTTAATTAAGCATGAAGAGATGATGTCTTTTTTTTTTTTTTTTTTTTTACATGATAGAAATTCTACTCTAAAATAATCTAAGTGTATATGTGTGTGAAGTTCTTTTCTGGAGACTTGAACCCCGACCCTTGTTCCCTACACTCCACAACCACTTGTGGAGTGACCATCGCACCAATGGTGTGCGGTGGTAGATGATGTCTTTTTTTTTTTTGGAAAATTACACTTTACTACCCTAAACTATGCGTTTGATTACACATTACACCCTAAACTATTCGAATGCACAATTTACACCATAAACTATGACTCTTGTTACACTTTGCATCCCGACATTAGTTTTACGATTAATTTTTTTTACAGTTAAGTTTAACGTAAATATAAAGTAAGCATGTGACTTGCATGTGTATATTACTTAAATGACACAAATTTAAAGGACCAAAAAACCCCTTTCCCAATCAATTAAAAACAAAAATTCCTTCTTCTTTTTTCCAGCTTTGAACAAACACCCCACCTAAGCGAATGAAACCTCCTTCGGAAGAGAACAAAATCTATAGGTAAATGCAGTGGGCTCAAGCAATTATAGCAAGCTATGATAGGGGCTCCACATGCTATGGGTCGAAATTGTCACTTAGCCAAATGTTGTTTCTCTCTCAAATACTTCTTCACCTCATGACCTTTATGCCTTTATCCTGCTGGCTTTGTTTTGCGACTACATACGGGGAACTTAATGGACTGTTTGGAAGTTTAGAGAGGGAGAAGAGTAGAGGGGAGTAGAGAGGAGGAGAGTAGTGGGGAGCAGTGGCGGAGCCACACACAAGAGTGGGGGGGCCAAAGCCCCCCCAAAATTTTAAAAAATTATTTTATAGTATATATATTATTTACATTTTAGAAAATGTAGCATGTAAAAATTGAAGTTGGTCCCTCCAAATTTTGAGTCATTTCAATGGTGCTCTTAAAAGAAAGAGAAATTATATTAAAATCATATAATTTAAGAGGTTTAACAAATTAAACTATGTAGAAAATGATAAATTTTTGTACATGTCTAATAGAAGAAATACATGACTTTTATATACTCATTAAAATTTAGAAGATGATAAATTCTATTAGTAAATTAATTTATGTGTGTTTGTATATGTAGAGGTTTGTTTTAACTTATATATTAGCATCACAACTTGGCCCCCTCAAACCAAAATTTCTGGCTCCGCCCCTGGTGGGGAGGAGAGTAGAGGGGAATGGTTCCCCTCCACCTTGTTTGGATGTTTTTAAAATTAGTAAGGGGGAAGGGAGTAATTAGCCATTCCCCTTGTTTGGATGTTTTAAAAATTAGGATGGAGAGGAGAGGAAATGATTAAAATAGACAAATTTACCCCTATTTGAAAATAGAATTACAACATTGGTCTATGATTAATTTAGAAATGATAAATTAGGGAATTTACTTGGACAATAATTTATCTACTCTACTCTCCCTCCAAATCTCTCCAATTTGGGGGAATTAAAAATGAGGGGTTGGAGGGAGTTGAAACCCCTCCAAACCCCCCCAAACCCTCCCCCTCCTTCCTTAAAAAACTTCCAAGTAAGGTAATTGGATTACTCTCCCTCCCTCTACTCTACTCCCCCTCCTTTTTTAAACATCCAAACAGGCCATAAGAGTCCACATACCATTGGGGACTAGAAGGACAATAGCAATGGACCATACATGACCCTTTATTATGGTGAAGCATTACTGGTATTGGGGACAGATGTTGTGTCGTAGTGGTGAAGTAGTGGTGGTGCTAAAGATGATTTTGATTTGGGAATTTAGGGTTACACACTTTTGATTTAGGGAGAGGGATGATACCTAGCTACTTCACCACTACGACACAACATCTGTCCCCAATACCGGTAATGCTTCACCATAATAAAGGGTCATGTAGGGTCCATTGCTATTGTTCTTCTAGTCCCCAATGGTATGTGGACTCTTAAGTTCCCCTGTATGTAGTCGCGAAACAAAGTCAGCAGAATAGAGGCATAAAGGTCATGAGGTGAAGAAGTATTTGAGAGAGAAACAACATTTGGCTAAGTGACAATTCTGACCCATAGCATGTGGAGCCCCTATCATAGCTTGCTATAATTGCTTGAGCTCACTGCCTCTACCTGCAAATTTTGTTCTCTTTCGAAGGAGGTTTCATTCGCTTAGGTGGGGTGTTTGTTCAGAGTTGGAAAAAAGAAGAAGGAATTTTTGTTTTTAATTGATTGGTAAAGGGGTTTTTGGTCCTTTAAATTTGTGTCACTTAAGTAATACACACATGCAAGTCACATGCTTGCTTCATATTTCCGTTAAACTTAACTGTAAAACTAACGTCGGGGTGCAAAGTGTAACAAGAGTCATAGTTTAGGGTATAAACTGTGCATTCAAATAGTTTAAGGTGCAATGTGTAATCTAAGGCATAGTTTAGGGCAAGGGAGTCAATACCTTACCGAAGGCTATACCGGTTTGGCCAGTGGTACGTATATTTCGGATACCGGTCAATACCGGTGTACCGTTTCGGGTTTACCGCTATTTTTTATATTTATAAATAAATAAATAAATATATATATATCTGTGTGTGTGTGTGTGTGTATTATAATAAATATAAAAGTTTACCATAAAATATTTCCTCAATTCAGAACTAATTATTCATGATTTTAGACTTTAGTATCAATTAAAAGAAAGAAAAAAAAACACAATATAAAAAATAGAAAGCTTAAAAGTTACCATTGCATACTAAGAAAACAAATAATACTAATAAGTTAATGCAAATAAGTTACCATTCTGCCCTAACAAAAATTCAAAAATTTTTTTTTAAAAAAAAAAAAAAAAACTTTTTTCTATACTGGCCAATACGCCCAGTACCGGCCGGTATTGCTCGAAATTGGCTGATACGGCCGATACATGGCCGGTATTTTTTCCGGTACGAAACAGGGGGTTTATATGTACCGGTTTGCTTGCCAGTACGGTACGGAATCGACTCCCTTGGTTTAGGGTGATAAAGTGTAATTTTCCCCCCAACAAAAAAAGACATCATCTACCACCGCATACCATTGGTACGATGGTCACTCTATTAGTATAAGTGCTTGTGGGGTGTGGGAGACAAAGGTCGGGGTTCAAGTCTCCAGGAGTGAACTTCACACACATATACACTTAGATTATTTTAGAGTAGAACTTCTATCTTGTAAAAAAAAAAAAAAATCATATCTTCATGCTTAATTAACACGAAATTAAAAAAAAAAAAAAATTAAGACCAAATTCATTTCCTTAAGCAATACCCATTACCCGATATGATCCAGCCAACGTTGCATTTTTAGACACACACAACCAAAATTAAATAAAACCCTTAAATATTCAATTATTGTGCTTATTAGGCACAAATATTTAAAAGGTTAGCCGTACATTTCATGTTTTTCTCATACAACTCAATGTAAGTATTATATACAACATGATTTTCTCATGTAACTCATTACAAGTACATTAAAAATATTAACATATAAATATATACCTTACTTTAAGTGAAACTCTATTACGAAAGTTCTTTCTTTTTTCTTTTTTTTGAAAAAAAAAATACTACTTGAAGACTTATAATTTTTTTTGAGATATTTAAACATAGTTTCATTCTTTTTTAAAAATTATTAAACTATCAAGTATAATAATTGGTTTTGCTAAAAATTTAGACTTAAATGAGGTCTATTCATCACGTAAGTTAAAATAATTTTTACTCTTTTACTATATATTTTATATTCAATTTTGACTATTAATATATATATATATATATTTTTTTTAAGTTTCCATATAAATTAGGGGTGTGCATGTGTCAAGTTGGAGAGTTTTTTCAACCCAACCCAACCTTGTAGAATTGAGAAATTGCCAACCCAACCCAACTCTTCATATGTGTAGAATTGGGGTTATATTAATTATTAATTTTTTTTAATAAATTGTATAAATCATATAATATTCTTAAATTATATTCCAAATTTATAAATTCATTAAATTAATTTTCAAAATGTCAAAATCAATCAAAGTAAAAAAATTAAAGTAATGGTAGTAAAACAAACTTAAATACATGGTGGATCAAGTTGGGTCAAATGAGTTGAAAAAACTAACAACCAAACCAAACTCGGCTGAAGGCTCAAAATAAAATTTTAACCCAACCCAATTTTCTAACCCATAAAAACCTACCCAAGACGTCGGGTTGAGTTGAGTAAGTTTCTTCAGGTTGGTGGGTTTGATGCACACCCATACATATAATTCTTGATTGAGGCATGCATTTTGTAGACTTATACCATTTTCTCTAGAGATAAATTATCTTGCGACTTCTAAATTGTCAAGATAAATTATTATTCATAATTATAAAATTTTTCATATGATTATATAAGATCAATCTATATTGTCTAATTACAGGAGGAGCCTTCAAATAAATAAAATTAAACTAACTCGTAACATGTTTGTATAGAAAACACCAAGAAGTCTCTTCAGGGGCACCCATGTGGTGTGTTCAATGGATTTGAATGACATTTTGTAAACTTAAATTTTCATCCACCACACTATTAGTTCATAAGATTTTTGGAGTGTCTTATGGACAGAGTGGAATAATCGTGTCCAATATTAAGAGAACACTTCCTTTTATATATATATATATATATATATATAAAAGACAACACCAAGAATGTCATTAGCCTTGCAAGGTTTCTAGAAATGGATTAAAGATTAGAGCCAATAGTTGTCGTGACTGGTGAGTTTGTAATCTTGTAGATTGTCACATTAAAAGGAACTTAAACAACATAGTATTTGGGGGAAAAAAAAAGGTAGGAAGGCAAGCCGTAAACAAGCTGAGTCAAGCCAAATATTAAAAGTTCAATTTTGTTAATTTAATTTTATTTCAAACATGAGTTGAGTTCGAGTTCGTTACTAAATAATATTACATGTTCAAGCTTGGTTCATTTTATTATCAAATAAGCATGAACTTATTCACAAGCTACTTGCTTTTCATTTCTTTTCCCATATATAGTAAAACCATGACTAAAATCTCTTACCCTTTTACAAATCTATGAATTTTACTACGAATGAACTGTTTATATTATCAATAAACTATAAATATGAATTTGATATTATATAAACCTAATTTCAACAATCCATTCTCAAGTCTATATAAGTATATTTTTTGGACACACAAACTTAATCGAGTTTGTATGTTCACGAGCTTGTTCGCGAACAGATTATTATGTTTGAGCTTGACTTGTTTAGTAGTTGAGTCAAAACTTGTGTTTGAACTTAATTAACTTATTTGCTAAACAAACGAGCATGAATAAGCTCTTTTCTGAGTTGAGCTCAAGCTGTTTATAAATAATTTGGTTAATTTACCGTGCTAAGATATGGTGAGGCTGAAAGATGGTCTTTTATGGTTAAAAGAGAACCAATGGGAGTCAGTGTGCCCCTTTTATGTGGGCTTAGAGATGACCACTATAAATCTTCATCTATTCTCATTCTCTTTAATTACTTATTAAAAAATGAACAAAAAACAAAAGGGAACTAATAGAAAAAGTGAGTTGCAGCCAACTACCGCCATTTAGTAGTTTCGTATATGCCCCTGGGCCAGGTCTACGTAATGTGTGTGTATATATATATATTTTGAGAAGTATCCGTGGTATAAATCTGATATAATTCTTTATAAATGTTACAACAATCAATACCGTTTACGTCAAATTTCATTTGTTATTAGATTCAAAACTTATGTTTTGTATAATTTAAAAAAACCAAAAAAACAAATTGAAATTTAAAGAATTTATAAATAAGGTAGTTATTAATCTCTAATCATCTTGAAATTTTATAAGCATGATGGATATAAAGAAAAAAAAAGTGTAAATTTAACAAAATAAACATATAATATAAAAATATATTATTAAATAATGTAACTAAGTGTGCATTTGGTATTAACTTATTTAGTTTTTTATTGAAATTGTGTTAAACTGTACTTATACTTTGAAAATGTGAGAAAGATTTAGGTTTTAAAAAAACTGTACATAAAAGTTAAAAATTTGTTGAATAAATTGGAGGCAAACGAACACTAAAGTTACAGCAAGTCAGCAAGTAAAACTTGAATCAAATCTAAATTCTTTTTTTTCTTTTTTTTGAGGAACCAGTAAGAAGTCTAATTTCTATTATTAAAAAAAGTTCTAATTTTACAACATTTTTATAACAAATTTTAGGCGGCAAATTCTTTCAAGTTTTTATTATGGTGTTTTCTTTTGCCACAGGACTTGTTTCGTAACCAAGCAAAACATCTTCAATTCATGCCGACCATTGCGCTCTTTCAAGTTTTTAATATGGTGTTTTCTTTTGCCACAGGACTTGTTTCGTAACCAAGCAAAACATCTTCAATCCATGCCGACCATTGCGCTCGCTATCTGTTATTCTATACCTAACCAAACGAAACATATTCAATTCATACAATCATGTCGTTTTTATGCGCCACTTTAGAATACCTAAAATTGTACAGGCCTTATACCAAGTGAAAATGAAAGTGATGTCTTGTTTTGTCGAAGGTAGGTAAAGATGGGCTTATGGGCTGGACCCGTCCCCCTTTCTCTTTAATGGAACAGTATTCTCTAAAAGAAACTGGGTAAAATGCATTTACACTCTCTCTTACGGACCACAATTTTTATGTCGTAATAACTTTTGTTACAACTCTAATGTATCAAATTGTAACTAGCTACTTATTAATTTCACAATAATCTACAACTTTTTTTTTGTCACATCAAATTGTGGTAAAAATTGTGACATGAAAGTTATGTTCACATATTTTATCTTAAATTTAGCCAATTTAGTGTGTATATATATATATATAATTAGTGTCTGTTTAGCATCAGCTTATAAGTTTAGTTTCTAGTTTTTTTTAGCTTTTATGTACAGCTTTTTAAAACTTCATTTTTTCTGTATTTTCTCATTTTTTTCAAAAATTTTCAAGGTACAATTATACTTTAGAATACTTTCAATTAAAAGTTAGATAAGTTGTTTCCCTACCGACATTTAGTGTGTTATGCGTGCACACTTTGTGTAATACATATGTTTTGCACCCCTTGAAATCAAATTCTAACTCTTCCACTGGCCATGGACCCATGAAAAGGCCAAAAGGGTCCTAAAATGTGTTAAATATCTATGGCATTCTTAGTTCTTACATAAAAATTGTGTAAAATTTTCTTGTATATGTAGTCTACTCTAAAGTAGTTACTCAAAGTGACTACTCACTGACATAGAGAAAAAAGAAAAAAAGAAAAAAAAGAATTTCAAAGTGACTCTGGGCCTCTGGCACAGGAAAAAGAAAGGAAAAAAAAGCTTTTGTCTGTCCCAATTTCACTATTCTTATAAGTTGCTTTTTTCTGTCACGCGTTTTGCTCCAATTTTACTATTTTTTATTATTATTTAATATCATTTTTTTCATATATTTTTTTTTTTTTAGAAATTATTTTCATCATTTTCACCCATACTTGAGTGATGCTTACAAATTTTACTACTTATGTTTTACAAATTGGGCTGTCAATCACAAAAAATAACTTCAAACATATATTCATTATATTGTTTAAGTAACACTAATCATATTTTTATCACATCAATTTGTAAAATTTGTAGTAACTATGATTATGAATTGGTTATTTTTGTTTATTTATTTTAATAATATGAAATATATTCATATTTTCTTACAATTGTTTATTTATTTTGTTATTATTATTGATTAATATTTTAAAATTAATTTTATTTTTAATATTATCTTTTAATTTTGCTCCCTCTAGACTAAAATATTGACTCCACCACTGTGCACAAATGCAAAGCTCTACTTGAGTTTCACAGTGAAAATAAAGCAAAAATCTGTCTAAATTTTACAACAGAAATCTTGCCCAGCTATCACACAACCAAGAGTGTTTGACAACTGCGACCATACGGGACTACGTTAGATTCTCCTCTTATATATATATATATATAACCAAATTGAGAGAAAATTCAATTAGATTTCAAATTGAAATTTAATTAATGTTTAATTTTGCACTACATGTCCCATCTAATCTAAGCTTTTAAATTTTTGTACCAAGTGAGTTAATTCAATGTTAAATTTGAATTTCAATTAGAGTTTAATTTTGCGTCATATGTCCCATATAATTTAAGTTTTTAAATTTTTGTGCCAAGTGAGTTAATTCGATGTAGAAAACGATGAGTCAAATATAAATAAACCATAAAAAAAAAAAAAGCTAATCTTAAATCTAACTCAATATATAAAATTAGAGAAAAAAAGGGTTTGAATGATTTTATACTTATGAGCCATTTTTTTGTGTAACTAAAAATAATTCAAATTTATAAGTTATTTGTGTAATATACCATGACTATTTATGGTCCATTACTAACTAGGTAGTGTGTGTGTGTATTTTAAACCAAAACTTAGAGAAAATTCAATTAGAATCAAAATTGGATTTTGTTTTTGTTAGCTTTCCATAAAAATTAAATTGTTTAGATTTTTGTTGCTATTTTTTCTCTAAACAAATGAGCATATTTTTTATACTGTTTCTATTCAGATATTTTATATGCGAAGATCTTGAACCTAAAAAGTAATTGAGCTGAATGATCTCATGCACTTATTTACATTCAATTTAAGAGATACTATTGGACCAATCTATTCTTTTTATTTTGTGTTGTATTTAGTAGAATTTCACGTACAATGATTGCGAATTGATATTGTATATGTAATATCTAATAGTGATTTTTAAAATTATATACTCCCACAGTCCCAATTTGTTTGTCCTGTTTTAAAAATTCAACTTTTTAAGTGAACATCATTTATTGTCTTGTTTGCTATATAAAAATGTATAAATTTCCAAAAATTCCCTTAAATAAATTTATCAAAAATGGTTTTGAAAATAAAGTAGGGGCATAATAGGAACATTAGGAAATTAATGGTTTTTAATTTTAGAAATAGGATAATACTTTTAGGACATCCCAAAATGAAATAGAAAATAAACAAATTGGCAGGGGGAGTACATAATAGTAATTGTAGGGACCGGTTTCGAGCGCTCTCCGCAGATTGAGAGAGTGGACCCAAGCCCAGCTAACCCTGCAATGAATTTGTAGAGTATGGGTTCAAGAGCTAGGCCCTAGTGAGGAATGCAACGGCCATGCATGGTTGTACGTGAACGATGATAACTTAAACGGGAGTTGGGATGGACAATAAGGCTCCTCGGACGGGTCCTATAGAGCCTGAAGTTCTTATTATCTCTTTTCAGAAAGGTTACAAGGTTTGAGAGAATGTAAACTGCTACAGTATTTCTTTTCTCTGGTTTTTGCCGTCCGTCCCCCTTCAAGAGGGACTTTTTACATTATATATCTCTCTCTCAGCTGATCTTAGCCCTACATTTGTTGATCAACCCGGTTTCCACTTGAGTGCCTGTCCCATCAGCCGCATTCCCATCCCTCCTGTGGGTTGCAGCGCCCAAGACGGCACTGTTCAGAGGTCCTATCCTCATTAATGCGGCCAGGGCGTTAGTTGAGGGCATTTAATGTGGAGGTGACAGTTCATCTGGGACTTGCTCATCCACCATGCTTTCATGTCCGGTGCTTGGCACTTGCTATTTGCTCCTTGGATGCTCTGGGAGATTCCCCTTGAGGGTGTGCTGCTTGCTCACTTTCTGATTTCGAACGTCCGAGGATGTAATCATCCTCGGCATGGCTTCTTGGGCTACTGGGCTTTCACGCTTCGTCCGCGGACCTTGGACGCGTCCTCGGCGTGAGCCTTTGGGCCTGGTTCAAAGTGGGCCGGGGTTGCTCGACTCTTTCTGGCCCCACAGTAATGTAATGAGAAACTTAGCGTAACTAATATTATGAAAACTGCAAGGAAAAACCATTTTAGTACCTGTAAATGTTCTGGTTGAACTAATATCCTATATGTTTAATAATCCAAACTAACATCAATAGCACCACTTCAATTTATTATTCTCGTGCGTAGTCACATGTTACATTCTAGTATTATATAAAGAGAAAAAACCTCCTGGTTGCGAATCTAAAAGTGTAGACTCTACCGTCCATAATAGTTCTCCCTAATTTAAGTGATTTAGAATAGAATTCCCACTTAATTAATTTACAAGAAAAAAATTTAAGAAAGCCTTAAATATAATCTTTATTTACAAAGAATGAAAATACCATGAAAGATGAGAAGAAAACAAAAATAAAATCTTATGAGTATCCCTCCATGCTCTCTAAATAAAAGGGTAAAATTTTACTTTTATCTCTAAACTTTACCGAAAGTGTTTTTCATCCTAAACTTTATAAAGTTGATTTTTGTTTCTAAGCTTTTTGAATTTAAGAATAAAAAATAAACTTTTAATAAAATTTAAGAACAAAGATAATATTTTAGCAAATAAATCAATATTTTATTAATAACTACTTTATTAGAGCATATTAGTTTGTCTAAATTTTTCTCCAAATTTTTTTGTCTATTTAGTATAAGAATATACTTTTTTTATTTTATACAACTATTTTTACAAAACACTTATATCAAATCATCTATTCTAGATTTCATTTTATTTAAATACTCATATTCTTTTCTTTTTTTTATACTACTTTTGTCATCTCTGGTCTATTTCTCTCACGTCTAGCATCAGCCATCGGATTCAGAGGTCTCTCTCCTCTCTCCTCTCTCCTCTCAACCCTAAGCTCTTTTTCTTCTGTCAGATCGCTCTCTCTCCATTGGGTTTGGGTTATGGGCCTTCCGTTGATGGTTTGATATTGGGTTGATTTTCTGTTGTTGTAATGGGTTTTGGTGGTGGTGGTTGGATGGTTTTTTTTTTTTTTTTTTTTTTTTTTTTTTTTTTTTTTTTTTTTTGGGGAAAAAAAAGAAAAAAAAAAGAGTGAACAAGAATTTGTGGACAGAATTTGGATGGTGTTGGGTGGACAGAATTTGTGTTTGGATATAGGTGGTGTTGGGTTGTAGGTTCTGTGAGAGTGAACAAGAAGGAGAGAGAGAGTCTGATGAGAGAAAAAGAGGTGAGAGAAAAGATATTAAAATATTGGAATAGAAAGCTACATTAATCGTATATATTTACATACTTACTTACTTACTGTAGCAACTGTGTAAATTTTTACAACTTCAGCTCGATGAGAGAATTTTGAGATTAAATGTGCAAAATTAGGCACTTTTTTTATTTTACATTTTTTGATGTGAGTGCTTTTGCATACAAAAAAAAATGGAGTAACATTTTAACAAAAGAATACATAACACCTTTGGCTGCTCTAGTGCTCTGGACATGCTCACCAAAAGCAAGAGTTTTCATATTTGCTCCCATGTGTTCTTTTGCTGAATACAAGTACTAATCCACATAAAGAAGCATGATTTTTAAAATGGCTTAGGGTAATTTTATTTATGAATAAAAGACTTTATTGAAGAAAAGAAAAACCACGCAAAAGGTCGGCCTCCTTTACAATCATGCATTTACAACACTAGGAGGGCAATGAGAAGAACCCAAACTACCAAAATAAGAATGAATATAAGACCATTTGGCTAGTACATGGCTTCGGGTAGCTGCAATCCTTCTTGTTTGTGATTACATAATTAGTCTATATTTTTCCCCGATTATGCTGATTTCTGAAACACTGCTAAAAAACTTTCAAAGATGTTTCCTTGGAAACAGCTGTCAACAATGAAGTTTAAGGAAAAACAAAGAGCTAATGGCAGTCTAAGATCCTAGTCCCAAATTTTTATGGTTTAGGGTCGGCTAGATGAGAATTAACAATTTCTTATAGACGAGCATTAACAATTAACAAAAATAGGTAATATTTAGCAAACAAAAAAAAAAAAAAAAAAATAGTTAACATTCTCAAATCTCAATAACCAAATGAATAAAGACTGAGCTAATAAAAAAAAGGGCCATTTATATATTTCAGTAGACAATACATGGGAGGAACTCCCCACTGTATTTCATCATTCGGCAGTACTTTAAAACAAGGAAAAGCAAAAACCAAAAAAGTACATTCAAATACAGAAACCGCAAAACACTTTACTCATCCATCTCATCATCATCATCAGCATCATCAATTTCTTCTATCTTCATCTTCTTTACTGCCTGAGCAGTATCACTTCTTGCCCCATTAGGGATTTGGATCAAAACATCTGATTTTTGACCAGTGGCTGCATTAACCAACCCTCCATTCTTGTCCACCTTATACACCAATCCACTCCCATTAGGCCCAGCATCTATGTACACAGTTGAGTTTTCATCAATCTCTTCCCTTATAAGCATTTTTGACAACTCTGTCACAACCTTCTTCTCCAGCCACCTCCTGATAGGTCTAGCACCATAAACCTGAACAGGAAAAAAAAATATCATTAAGTATTTCTTGCAAGCTAAAAGCAAACCAGATTTAAGCGGGACAAATCTTTTTTCAAACTACTTTTTACCACCGTTGAGTTGTCAAGTTATTGATATTCATATAGACTCAACATTAACAGCACTCTATTGTCTACTGCCATTAACAACTTCTCAACTCAAAAGTAAGGAAAATAAAAGTATCGCGAAAACTTGTGTCTTTAGACTAATTGGACAAGGAATACTAACCGGATCATAACTTTCCGCTAATACGAAGTCCAAAGCAGCATCAGTTACAGCTAAGGCAATTCCCCTCTCAGCAAGCCGACTTGCAATGTCCTTCATTTGCAACCGAGCAACCTTCATTAGCTGCTCATGTGAGAGAGGATCAAATACCACAATCTCGTCCAGCCTATTTAACAACTCTGGCCTGAAGTGCTTCCTTACCTGTCAAGTAACAACAAAGAGATTACTACCAATTTCAACATAACAGAAATATGTACATTTATTTGTTAAGTATTGAAAGTAATTCAATACCTCCTGCATTACACGATCACGTGCAACTTGCATTGTGACCTTGCCCATCAGTCCAGAAAGGAGGTGCTCTGCTCCAAGGTTTGATGTCATGATAATCACAGTGTTCCTAAAATCAACGGTACGGCCTTGGCCATCGGTTAACCTTCCATCATCTAAAACTTGGAGCAGAGTATTAAATACAGAGATGTGTGCCTTTTCCACTTCATCAAAGAGTACTACACTATAAGGCCTGCGCCTCACGGCCTCCGTGAGCTGTCCCCCTTCCTCATGTCCAACATACCTGAGAATTGCAAGAGTAGAATGAGAGTAAGAATCTACTTTCACATCAGAAATATATAAAGACTGGTTGAATAAATACGCTAAGACACTTACCCTGGTGGAGCACCAATTAACCGTGAAACTGAGTGTTGCTCCATATACTCAGACATGTCAATCCTCACCAACAAATTGTCATCATCAAAGAGTTGCTCAGCAAGAGCCTTTGCAAGTTCAGTCTTACCAACACCAGTTGGACCTAGGAATAGGAATGAACCTGTTGGTTGTTGAGGCCTTCCTAACCCAGCCCTGGACCTCAATACTGCCTCAGCAACAGCACCAACTGCTTGATCCTGTCCAACTACTCTCTTGTGCAACCTCTCAGCTAGACCAATTAACCTAGCCTTCTCATTTTGGCCTAGCCTTGTGACAGGTATGCCAGTCCAGCGGCTGACAACCTCTGCAATATGCTCTGGGCCAACAGTTTCTGTTAACATCAAGTTATCATCAGCGTTTCCTTCAAGCCGTGCTATAGCAGCTTCCACTTCCTGGATTGCCCCATATTTCAAGTCAGCAACTCTAGCTAAATCATATCTTCTTTCAGCCTCTTGTACAGCAAACAAGAGCTCTTCTCGCTTCTGCTTTAGTCGTCTAAGCTCATCAATCCTTTCTTTCTCCTTTTTATATTTCATCATCAAAGGTTGAAGCTTGTCCCTTAAATCATCAAGCTCTTTCCGTACCTATAAGGAGGACAATAGATTTAGAATGCAAATGATACAAAACACTTTACATAACAACCACAAGTATATTCCAGACAGTCTTTGAAAACAAACACTTACTTCAACAAGACGGGCTTTACTAGCTTTATCCTTCTCCCTTTCGAGCGCATGAAGTTCAACTTCGAGCTGTAAACGCTTCCTCTCAAGGTTATCAATTTCTTCAGGCTGGCTATCAAGTTGGACTCTCACATTTGCACATGATTCATCCACCAAATCAATCGCCTTATCCGGGAGATGACGCCCTAACCAAAAAGAAAACATATACATCAATATCTCAACTTTGAATAAGACTAACAAATGAAAGAACACGTCTAAAAAGGAAACCAACACAATCACACTATGTATGGTAGTCTTGAAAGTACATACCTGTAATGTAACGGCTTGAGAGCTGGGCTGCAACAACAAGAGCCCTGTCCTGAATCCTCACACCGTGATGACCTTCATACTTCTCTTTCAAACCTCGAAGGATACTTATTGTGTCAGCAACACTAGGCTCTGCCACATACACCTGTTGGAACCTTCTCTCAAATGCAGCATCTTTCTCCACATATTTCCTATACTCCTCAAGTGTGGTTGCACCAATGCACCTTAGTTGCCCTCTCGCAAGCATTGGTTTGAAGAGGTTTGCAGCATCCATAGACCCTTCAGTTCTACCAGCACCAAGAACGAGATGAATTTCATCAATGAAAAGTATAACTTTTCCCTCAGCCTCTTCAACTTCTTTCAATACAGCCTTCAATCTCTCTTCAAACTCTCCCCTATACTTTGCTCCAGCTATCAATGCCCCCATATCCAATGCTATGAGCCTTACTTCAGCAAGATTACTAGGGACATCACCTCTCATAATCCTTTGAGCCAAACCCTCCACCACAGCAGTTTTACCAACACCAGGCTCTCCAATAAGGACAGGATTGTTTTTAGTTCTCCTTGAGAGAATTCGAATAACTCTCCTTATCTCCTCGTCTCTGCCTATGACTGGATCAAGCTTTCCTGCCATCTCAACAAGGTCCCTCCCATAAGTCTTCAAAGCCTGAAAATTGGTATCCCCAGAAGCACTCTCCACCTTCCTCCCTGCCTTCCCACGAAGGTTCTCGACCTCCGATTTCACTTTCGCCGCAGGAACACCGGCTTCTTTCAACAAGTCCCCAATTTGAGAATCCTCAAGAAGGCCAAGAATCAGCTGATCAACAGCTAAATGCGTGTCCCCGCGTGTTTTTTGAGCGGCTTGGGCACGGCGCACTACTTTGATAAGACTTGAGCTGGCTGGAACCTCATCTGGGGGAGGAGATTGAGATGGGAGTTTCTTCAATGCCTGGCTGAACACTCTCTCCACTGCCTTGGTGGCATCTTCACCACCAGCATTGGCAATTGCTTGTTTGAAGATGCCACTAGCATCGGAGATCAAAGCAACAGCAAGATGGAGAGGAGTGAATTGGGCATGCCCAGCAGTCGTTGCTAACTCATTAGCCGCGAGTATAGTCTCATTGGTCTTGTGGGTGTTCTTCTCAGGATTCATCTTTTTTGCTTCTTAGCACCTATAAAGACTGTAAATTATAAAAATCACTATTAAAAACCTTTGTTACCATAACATCAAAGGCACAGGGAACAGAATTCATATAGAAAAAAAGAAAAGCTTCGCAACCAAAAAAGTCGCATATTAAACGGAAAATTATACAATACCCCAAATGAAAATGCAATACACACACATACACATAGCAAAAAATTGAATGTATTCAGCTATACAAATTATCAAATCAACAACATAATAAATAACTTTCCTAATTGCTTTTCTGTGTTCTGTTTCAAATATGACACCCCAGTTTGTAAGAACTATGTATTTTGTTTTGGGACCATGACAATCTGAATTGTACTAAGGTAAATGTATTGTCTACTTTTCAATCCTCGACAAAACAAAACAAAAAAAAATCGCAGCTTATTTTTTCACAACAACTTCACATTAGAACCGAATCCGAGGAGACAAAAAAAAAAAAAAAAAAAACACAAGTACAACAGCATTCCAGAGGCATTAAGAAACAACAACAGAGAAGCTAAAAAGACCCATCAGAGTTACACAATCATAGAACAAATTTTCAAAAATAAATAAATAAATAAAGAGAGAGAGAGAGTTTTTCTTACCTTTTTAGCAGAGAGATACTGAAATTCGTTGATGGGTATTTAGAACTTGCTCTTTGCGAAGAAGAATTTTCCGCTATTCTGGTTTTGCAATCTCTGAAATCTGTCAGCAACAAAATTGTTTGTTTTTGATTCAAAGAAAAGAAAGAAATTATTTTGAAAATTTTTGTGTGTGATGTTTTTTTTCGTAAGAACAGAGCAGTAGTGAGGAGAAATGGGAGAGTGGGAGTCCCTCTTATGTTGACAGAACAGAGACATCAGGAAGGTCGTGGAAGCGGTGCCAGGTGGCGCTAGAAACTACTAGATTGTGCTACGGAAACTACTTCGCCCATCTTTTCTTGTCTCTCTCTTTTTATCTATTTACTAATATTGTTTTTTGACTTTTGAGTTTTTTTTTGATGCGTTGACTTTTGAGTTCTGTTTGTTCAAGTATATTTCTTTCTCCAAAAAAGAAAGTATAATTTTTTTTTTTGTGTCAGTAAAAAAAAAAAGCCCTTACTTTTTTTTTTTTTTTTTTTAATTTTTTTATGAGAGAATGACATTGTAAAAATATTACTATTTTTTTGTGTAAGTAAAAAATTGCTCTTGCTTTTTTTTTTCTTCTTTTTTAATGGGGTAAAATAATGACATTAAGGAAGAATCCTTTAAAGTTATGTGAATCGTAGGGCCTACATGTGATGGAGAGATGGGTCTCGTATATCTCCCAAAAAAAAAAAATTTATATTATAAGACCCATATTTCATTGATATGAGTCACACGCACGTGAGATTCACATATCACTTAATAATAGGTCTCATGCATTTGGTAAATGAGATATTTTTTTCCATTTGGTTGATAGTAGACATTGTTTTTTTTATAAGGAATTTGGCAAGACTTAGGTACAGTACTTAAGTGTTATTCTTTAGGTTTTTATTTTAAAATTCAGCCATGTGAATTTTTTGTCGTAAAATAGAAGTGTATTTTTTTCCATTTGGTTGATAGTAGACATTGTTTTTCATAGGGTGTTCACCAAACCGCATAAACCGTAACAAAACCGCCCGCAAAATGGCATAACCACACCGCATCGCAAGTAATAGTGCATTGCACCGCACCACACCGCATGGTGCGGTGCGGTTTGCGGTTTTATAATTAGAAAACCGCACAAACCGCACCGCACCCTCTTTATATATTAATATATTTATTTATTTTTAATATTAAACATGCGGTGTGGTGCGGTTTGCGGTTTTATAATAAGAAAACCGCACAAACCGCACCACATCGCACCCTCTCTATATATTAATATATTTATTTATTTTTAATATTAAGTATATTATTAATAGTTTAATAACTCTAGTTTTCAAAAAAATAAAAAGTTTAATAATCCTAGCAGGTGTTGACTAGAAAAGCCAATCCAAAATAAGAAAAACTAACTCAATAATTTAAAACTTGGCCCGAAAAAAGGGAAAAATTAGTTTTGAGCTGAGTAGGAAAATCCCAAAATTTGAAAAATATATCGACTTCAAATCGTATCTTATACATAGTATCGCACATGTGATCGCAAAAATGAAGTGCGGTGCGGTTATGGTTTTGGCTAAACTCTAAACCGCACCACACCGCACATGTGACCGCAAAAACAAGGTGCGGTGCAGTAATAGTTTTAGCTAAACCATACCGCAAAGTGCGGTGCTAAAAATGGCCCAAAACCAAACCGCACCGCACCACACCGCGAACACCCCTAGTTTTTCATATAAGGAATTAGACGAGATTTAAGTACAGTACTTAGGTGTTGTTCTTTAGGTTCTCATCTTAAAATTTTGTCATGTGAATTTTTTGTCATAGAATGAAAGTGTATTTTTTTAGTTAAGTAGCCATGTGACTGAATTTTAAGAAGATAATCTAAAGAACAGCACTTAAAATACTGTATCTAAATTTTGTTCTAAGAAATTAGTATGCAATAATTTTCTAATCTTGACTAGACTGTTTCAAAGACTTTCTTCTTCTTCTTTTTTTTCTTTTTTTTTTTTTTTTTGGAGCAAAGTTTCAAAGACATTTATGTTTAGAAATGCTACAAATCTTATATTTTCTGCGTTAAATTTATAATATTTTAAGTCATTTTATTATTTTACTTTATATAAATATTAGATTTCATTTGGTAAGCAGAAGTCGCTGGATTGTCCTAGATTGTCCACTCGCCGCGGCAGGGTTTGTGTGCAAGTCAAGAAATTCTTTGTAATTTTTTTTATTTTTTTATTTTTTATTTTTTTACAAAAAATACAAATCACACATGTTTTGTCTGTTATGTATACAAATATTTTATTCCTAACATTTTTTTTTTTTTACGTATTTAATCCTTATCATTTGACATCATATCCATTACATTCTTCACTTATTTCCCTATGACCCTCGTGGATAGTTGACACTTTAAGCCTATTCTATGGAGTGTACTATTCACAAGCATGCGGGTTTCGCAACTCGTAAGAAGCACACGCTGTATGGCTGGATGAGATATTTTTTTACTCCCTATGGAAAAACTATTATTCTATTAATAAATTTAGTTACTGAAAACTTATAATCCATCTTACTATCTCACACAACATTTTGATTAGTGTCACTTTAATACCTAATAAACTTTAATACCTAATAAATAAATATTTAATAATTTTTTTATTTGAAAGAGTTTTAACTTATGGTGTTTGTTTCTGATAATAATTTTTTATCATCAGACCAAGACATCGATCGATTTTTAGTATAGGCGGGAATTAAATTTCAGATCTCTTATTCAACTATTAGAAACTTCATCAATTGAACTAATTATAACTCATTTAATAGTAAGCTAGTATTAGGGTGATAATTCGTGACTCAGATGGTGAAACAATAGCAACAATAAGCCAAAAATTAGCACAACCTTCATCGATTGAAGTAATGGAAGCTATAGATGCAAGGCGAGTAAATCAATTTTGCAATTGAGGTGGATAATCACAAACTTAACACTGATTAAAAAAAAAAGGTGAATACAACCTATGGCCATATTATTAAAAAAATCAAGACAGTTAGCCCAAACATTCAAACTTTTTAGCTTTACTCATGTGCAACGGCAAGGAAATGCCATGGCCTATTCTTCAGCAATGTATGCTTTTGATGTTGATTTTGAAGCCTTGATGGAGTCTGTTCCATCAAGATTAACAAATGCTTTTATTAACTATCTTTGATTAATGAAAGTTCACTTATTCATTTCTCCAAAAAATAAAAAATTACACAACATTTAAAAACTCTGTGTTTTGATCTAATAAGGGGAAAATAATAAATTTAAGCATATACCCGATTTCATAACTTATTGAGGTGGTTGATATTGAGTCCAAATATTCTGTCTCACTTTTCCTGCACCACTCTATACTCCACAAATAAATATTTGCCACATGTTCACCTAATTAATTAAATACTATCATTATTGACTTATTAATACTACAGTTACTAATTAATAATAGTATTTAATTAATTAGGTAAACACGTGACAATTATTTATTGGTGGAGTATAGAGTGGAGTAGGAAAAGTGTGATAGAAGATTTGGACTCGTTGATATGAAGTGGTGAATAATCACTTTTATACGTACACACCCAATTACTAATTTGAGTAATTTTTTTATTTCTTTTCTTTTCTTATAGGTTTAGAAGAGTAGTTGCATAGTGAAGTCAAGCATTAGCAACGTCTTGACCAAGTGAAAGAAAAACAAGGCACAACATACTTTATTAGAAATTTAAGTTTTTGTTAAGAATTTTGATTGACGTCCTTACTCACTCAAACATGTGGCAAATATTGAATTAAGTAAAATTATCAAATAATTAAACCTAAACCAACAAATATTGAACATGCTGCCAAATATTGAACATGCTGAGAAATTTGTATATAATGTAGTACTGAGCAGATGGGAAGGGGTAAAAAAAAAAAAAAAAACCTAAAAATAAGGCTAACCTGATTGCTTCTTTGCCACAAAAATGATTGAAACTCAGCAACCTTTATCACTATGTATGTGCCATTTGACCTTTAACTCAGTCACCAGTCACAAGAAGCATTTTTCGGATGACATATTTCACTCTCTCAAAAAATAAGGCTAACTGATTGTTCTCTCACTCTCTGAGGAGGAGTACGTTTTGGTTTCGAATTCGAATTCGAAAATATTCATATAATCATTTTCTTAATCTTCACATGTGGTTAGCGTTTTTCCAAGTCAAAAAAAGAAAAGCCTTGCATTAAAATTTTAAAAACCAAAATAGAAAAAACTTTTACTAAAAGGTTGATAAGAACAATGAAAAAAATATATTTTGATAAAGATAAATCATATCATATGAGAGGTTTAAAAAGAAGTTGATATCAACAAAATAGGATATTCACTTGGAGAACTTGCTATCAACAATTAAGCTTTTGTGCCATCAAAATAATTGATAAAGTAAAAAGTCGATAAGAACAATTAAGATGTTTATCTAAAAATTCCAGCAATTTAGTGTAATTACTTGGCAATTAAATATAGGGTAAATTGCAAACTACACCCTTAAAACTTGGGGGTGAAATTTTAAAATTTGGATTTTATCCCTGAAGTTTGGTGATATTTGAATTTTACACCCCGTCATTTCAGAATTTGGATTTTACCCCCTATATTTAAAAAAAATGTTTGAATTTTACTCCCTAAAGTTTTTGGGTGTTTGGATTTTACACCTAAAGTTTCAAAAATTGGAGTGTAAAATCCAAACAACCTTAAACTTTAGGGGATAATATCCAAGTTCTGAAACGTCAATGTGTAAAATCTAAACACCTCAAATTTCAAGGGGTAAAATCCAAATTGTGAAATTTCAGGATTTAAAATTCAATCACCCCCAAATTTTAAGAATGTAATTTGTAACTATAATTTATAGGCCCAATTTTTATTATAATGCTAATTGAAGACCTGTGTTGCACGGTTTTGGTGACAAAATTATAGAATTTGTTCTATATTGATAAAAAAGAAAAAAGAAAAAAAGAGTTAAATGAACGTAATTACACAATTTCAAATTTCTCATAATGACATTTTGCTCCCCATGGATTAGTTATTAATAAACTCAAGTAGTAGTTACTAAAAATGTATAATCAAACTCACATGATTTTTTTATTAATGTCACCCCAATATATAATAAATAAATAAATGTTTAATGACACTGCTGAAATTGGTATTGGGTGATGATTAATGACTCAGAGGGCGACGCAATAGCAACAATAAGCTAAAAATTAGCACAACCTTTATCGGATGGTCATTCCACAAGTATAAGTGTTTATGGGGCGTGAAGGGTAAGAACCGGGGTTCAAGTCTCCAAGAAAAAGTTTTACATATATATTCACTTGGATTAGATTAAAGTAGAATTTCTATTATGTATTAAAAAAAATAAAAATTTTAAAAATTTCAATAGAACACTATCCAACCATAAAAATTGTCAGTATATTGAAAAATTTTATCCTTCTTTTCCCCTTACGCAAAAGGTAAAATTCTTAGATTCCTTTTTTTGCTGTTAATAGGAGGTGTTTGATAGAGAAATTTGAGTAATATTGTTTGAATGTTTTTGATATACGTGTGTGAAAAAGTATGTACATGTATGGGATAATTACACTTTATCCACCTGTGGTTTACCCCGATTTCTATGTGCCTACCTGTGGTTCAAATTTTGACACTTTGCCCACCTGTGCTTGTCACCGTTTATGCGCCGTAACCCACCTCTGTTAAAATTAAGGGTAAATCGGTATTTTTGCTCAAGTTTTATGTCTCTCTCCTCCCAAAACAAAAAATAGCACAAAAATGTAAGAAAAAAAAGATCAAAAAGTGGTATTTCTCTCTCTCTCTATTCAGACAAATTTTGAACATGAAGAACATACCCAAAAAAAAAAAAAAACCCAGATCAACATACACAAGGTCACTGACTTAATGACTCAGATTGTCCAGTTTCTAAGTAGGAATAATGCACCTTTCACTGTTAACATTTACCCTTTCCCAAGTCTTTATGGTAATGACAATTTCCCAATTGACTATGCCTTCTTTTATGGAGTAAGCCAGCCCGTCGTTGAACGAAGAACGAAGGACAAAGTGCTCAAATATTCTCTTTTCCAACATTTTTCATACACACAAATTCAACTAAATACAAAAAATTTCATCCCAAACATCTCAAAATCCAGTAAATCAAAACCTAACCAAATCAATAATAAAACATCTAAATCATCCAAAATAACCAACAAAGCTATAAACTTCACAATCAAACCCCTGGATTTCTCTCTCTTTCTCTCTCTCTCTCTCTCAAACCGTTGGATGTCTCTCTCTCAATCAAGCTTTATCTCTTGGTTCAAGCCATTACCACTGCATCTGACAGCCGAAAACCCAAATCACAGGTTGAACATTGATTACACCACCGCTACTGCCACCACCGGCTGAAAACCCAGATCTTTAAGGCTCTCTCAGTTCAAGCTCTTGATGTCTGGTCCTCTATCCTCTCTCTCTCTAACTCATCATCTTTATCTCTCTCTTTAAACCCATGGTTGAAAACCCAGATCGGTAGTGATTGGGTGGGAACGAAGTGAGCGGAGCGCAAAACTCGGAGGTCTTGCTGTTGTTCAGCACGCAAAGCGGCTCGATCGAGTGGTTGCGGAGGTCCCAGAGGCGGATTGCACGCAGAACGGCTCGATCGAGTGGTCGCGGAGGTCCCAGAGGCGAATAGCACGCAGAGCAGTTCGATCGAGTGGTCGCGGAGGTCCCAGAGGCGGATGAAGTCGCCTATAATCTTTTTCATTCTTATAATCTAAATTTCTGAATTTATCTTTGTTTGAAATAGCTGTGTAAAAGTCAATTTCTTTTTAGGTTTGTCTCATATTTTACATACCCAGTTTTTTTTTTTTGCTGAATATTTTACATACCCAGTTGAGTTTGGCCTTATGGGTCTTCTTTATTTGGATAAATTTCTTGTTTGTTGATATGAATTTCCCAAAGTTTGTTAGGATGGCTTCTACCAGTCAAATTCGGCTTCTACATGATTTCTGCTCTCAAATTGAGAGATGAAAATTTAAGATTTAGAGCAACTACAAAGTAACTTTATTCATGTTGTTCATCTCACTCATGAGCTGAGAAGTGTTTTGATCCGTTTGGCCTGTTGTTTTTTACATAATATGTGTTAGAGTAACGGTGAGGGAGAGGTGGGCACACGGCGCATAAACGGTGACAAGCACAGGTGGGCAAAGTGTCAAAATTTGAACCACAGGTAGGCACATAGAAATCGGGCAAACCACAGGTGGGTAAAGTGTAATTATCCCTAAATGTATTTAAAATGTGAAAAATGTTGCTCAAAATTGATTACCAAACGCCCAGTCATTCTCACTTCTTAACCTAGTGCTTTATCACATAAACCAAACCCAGAGTCATAAGCGTCAACTCCAATTTTTTATTTAATTTTTAAATAAATAAGTCAGACAATTTTATTTAACACACACACACCAAAAAAAAAAAAAAGAACCGGTTTGTGTCCAGTGAAAGTTTTCATTGAACACGTTGGATATTGGACACGTGTCCACTCTTGGACAGGTGTCCAAATTCTGCCGTGTCCAGTGAAAATTTTCACTGGGCACAAGCCTTGCCAAAAAAAAAACTCATTACACAAGAATCAGGCTACCCACAGTACAGAACACAGAAACGGTAGGACTAGGACTCACCTCTGCTAACTATATAAAAAGAGCGAATGCTCTATGTACGGTAACTTTCATTTGGTCAAGTTTTGTCCGTTTGTTGAGGGCTAAACGATGCGTTTGGCTGAATAAAACAATAACAATTAAAGGGAGAGAGGCGAAAGGTTCTGGAACTCTCTCCGTGTCTCTTCTCTCTCTCTTTTCTCTCTATCATATCAGGACCAGATCGGCTCACATCCGGTTGATGGAGGCTCTGGAGTTTGGAGAGATGATGGAGCACGTCGACGAGGTCAATTTCGCTCTCGATGGCCTTAGGAAACCCCAGCCCGTACGGATCAGACGGGCTAGATTGTTGTACATTTGCGCCACTGTACAGCAGAGACACCTCTAGCGGACTCAAGGGCATGTTCATTTCGAGGTTTTCTTTAATTTTTCATTTTTGAATCTGTGTAATGGGTTTTCAGTTAATTTTTTTTTTTTTCCGATTTGGGGTTTGGAGATTTTGAATTTTGGGGTTAGAGAGTTTGTTGGGTTCTTGAATTTGAAGTTTGGGGTGCGTGCGTTTCTGGGTAATTCTTGATGGAGTATGAGTTTACCGTGAATCTTGTAATGGGTTTTGAATTAAAATGTGAATTTTTGATATTATTTATATTGTTGGGGTATGGAATTTCCATGTGGGGTTTGGTAATTTTAAATTTTGGGGTTAGGGAGTTTGTTGGGTTCTTGAATTTGAATCATGGGATGTGTGCGTTTTTGGGCAATGATGGAGCAAAGAGGGATTACCTGCTCGGTATTGCTCTTACATGTTCTTCCCTCAAATCCTTCGTCTCATTCTTTTATTTTCCTCCTTGAAATCCTCTCCAGTCTCCACTCCCAAGAGAGGCAGCCCATGTCAGCTCCTTCTCTGTCTCTGGATACACAGTTTTAAAAGAAGAATTTTTATGGGATTTATAGAGAAAAAGAAAAAAAACAACGGCTACTACTTTCCTAATCTCAAAATGGTAGTCGTCTTTAGCGCAACTAAGTGAGCTGATATATATTTTTTAATCCAAGTTTGTATATTTAATAAAATTGCATACAAGAGAAATTGTATTTATTTTGTGAGCATTAAATTTTGAGCTTAATATGAAGAATTTAAGATCTGTAAATTTGTGTGGTGCAGGCGTAGAAAGTAGGGTCTAGATCACTCTCTCCACAGCACTCATGCTGCTAATTGTTGCCACAAGTCAATTTCTCACTTTCTCAATTATTCATTACATGAGTTTGGTTTATACTTATTCTTTAGTCTTAGTTTTATGGGGGTTTCATGTTCTTCATATGGTAGATAATCAATTTTGTAAGGATTTCATTTCTTTGAATAGGTTTGAATTTTGAATAGAGTGGGAGTTTTACCTATCATTTTTATTGGGTGAAATCGGAAGAATGGGATATTATTAGTATTAGTGGTTGTGATGAAAATACACATGATATATTATAATACTTCCTCTCAATAAATTATAACTGAAAATTTAAAAGAGCAATGAAATCCAAGAAAGAATTTGCAATGCATGAGGACTAATCTTTAGGTTCAGAATCTTAGTTTCAATTTTTCTTTGTTGAAATTTGGTGTTCAAGTAAGGTTCATATACAGCCACCTTAAGCATTATATGACTTACATCACAATACTTGTATTCACTTCATTGTTAACTACTTTAGAATAAATATTCAATATTGGAATGGGTGATTTCAAACTTGGAATTATATATCAACAATTTGTAAGCAAGTAGCTAATATTATAACAGAGCATTGGCGACAAACTCAAGCTTGGGTTTTTGAGTTTCTTGACCATTTTTTCATCGAAGATTAAGTTCCTGTCTCTCATAGAGTTTATTGGTGCTCATAATCTTAGACATTGTTCTTTGAAGAGAGTGGAGTGTAATTGTATGTTATTATTACCAAGAGATCAAGTTTGTGTCTGTGGACGACTAAATTTCTCAGTTCGAAATAAATCAAACAAGTAAAATAGTTGCACAAATGCAGATTTGTATTGATGAATGTGTGGTACAATTCTCTGTGATTACAAAAGAGTTATCCTCTGATTCGATCTCCTTGAAAGATTTGTTGATTGGATTTGTGGTAATGTGATTTTGACTTGAACACAAAGTATCCTTCAATTTGGTTGAGGGATGGATCGAAGATTGTTGAAACGGAATTACAATGAATCTCTGGCTGTGAGCTTGTTAGAAATCCTTTGTTCTTCACGTTCTTCGTGTTCTTCGTGTGTTCTTGGTGCGTTCTTCGTCTTTGAAAGTTTGTTGTGGAAGTTCTTCGATGCTTTAGAGGCTTGAATTCGTAGAGTTTCACTGATTTGTGGTTTCTTGAGGCTTTTGAGCTTGATTCCAGTGAACTTTAGGATCTAAGCAAATCGTTTGGATGATTCTGCTTCGAATGTTCTTCGTATTTGAAGGTTGAAGTTCTTGAAGTTCCTGGAGGCTTCAGGGCTTGGTTCCGGCAGAGCTTCTGGACTTTTGAGTGCTTCAGATGGCTTGGTGCCCTCCTAAATGTCTTAGGAAGGCTTCTATTTATAGGAGTTTGGGGGTGGATGAGCGACACGTGGCGGAGTCTGATTGGTGACACATGTCACAGTCTGATTGGTCCGCTTATGTCATCGCTTACACGCGCGAAGCTGCTTATGTCATCGCTTACACGTGCGAGGTTGATTATGTCATCGCTTACACGTGCGCTGATGTGTGATTGGTTTTTGCATGACACTTGGCAAATTTCTGTTGGTTTTTGAATAGTGATAGTAAAACCTAGCAGCAGTATGTGGCGCTTTGTAATTGACTGTATTTTGTGGTCTTGGTAGTGTGACGTGTCAGCTTGTGATAGGTCGGGAATTTTTCCTCTCTACAAATGCCCCCTCGAGACTCTTTCACACACACAGTTTCAGAGTGTGGTGTGAGAATGAGTTTCGAAAACATATTTTTACACTTGGTTCTTCAAATGAAGTAATTGAAGGTGGTGGAGCTTTCAGCAGGATGAAATAATTTCTGAGGAGTAGACCCACCCATATGAAAGGTTTTGATGAGACTGAAAAGAGGTCTGCGAGTATTTGAATGTACTTGCATGACCGAGCCTTCTCAGGAGAGGTTAAGTTAAAGTAAATTCAGAAGAGTACCTTTGGATCGTTGGCGGCGATCACAGGGTGTAGAAGATGGGGAAGACGCGAGGATGATGGCTGGGTATAACATGCAGAGCCATGGGGCCAGCCTTGTGTTTTTGAGAACTTCTGGTGAAGTTATATCGGAAGAGTATACTTCGGATTAAGGCGAGGCCATGTGGGAAAGTGGTTGAGTGCGCATGTGTCATCGTTTCACTCAGGTTAAGTTGAAGTAATTTCAAAAGCTTATGGATTCTGGGGATGATGGTGTTGGTGGTGAAGAAGACGGGGATGAAGCAAAGCGAATGGGTGAAACACACACCACTATGGTGCTGGCCCTGTACGTTGCATGGGTTCTGACAGTAAGTCATTGAATGTGCGTGTGTAATGGGACCATGCCGACGGACATTAAGTTGAAGTAATTTCAGAAGAGTACCTTCTGAAATACTTCAAGCTAGATTTAAGTTGGAGTAATTTCAGAAAATGTGTTTTGAGGTACCAGCAACGATGACCTTTGAGTCCCATAGTGGTGGGGACATGGAATAAGGCTCTGGTAACCATTTACCGGCTCCAAAGGCTGAACTCTGATGAGCTGGTGCCTTGAAGGTTGTTTCAAGTGTTGGATGAAAGACAATTTGTAGGATACCCCAACACTTTTTACCATCTTCACTTACTGCTTCTTGTTGGAAAAGCACAGAAAAATGAAAGATGGAGCTAACTTGTGATTCTGGTCTTAGAAACCAGCCAAGTTGCTGTTTGTTCCGAACCGCTGCCTCTGTTGGAAGACCAAGCAATTGGAGAGAGATTACAAAAGCCCTGAGCCTAGGAACAGGTGTATCAACTGGACTTGGATTTCCTGGCCAACCAAATCTGAGGAAGTATGGAACCACAGTGCAGACCTTGTTATGAGTAATTTTATGGACAACTGTGGTCGTTAAGTGGAGAAACAAAATTTGTTTGGATCTCAAAACTACAATGATATTGTGCAGAGGGTTTCTACTGAACCATGAGAGGGTTGATTTCAAACTGATTATGAAGCAATATTGGTTGCTAAGTGTTGAGAATGATGAAGCCATAGTGGGAAATGGCTGTGAGAAGGAGGACTTGAAAATTTGAAAGAAGCAAATCTTCATTTCATGACTCAGTGTTTTTTTTTTTTTTTTTTTTTGATGAGTTCTTGATGAATCCGGCCCTTCTATTTATAGTGAAGAGACGAAGAATGATAGATGGGTAATTGAGAATGGTGGATGTGAATTTTTGGTGAGACCGGTGGATGAGAATGGTAGGTTGGAGATCGGTAGGAAATGATAATGGTAGGTGAGAGAGATGAAGAATGGTAGGTGGGAATGTTTGGCACCGAAAGGGGAATGGTAGGTTGGACGGGTGACCCGATGCGATTTCAGGTTCAAGACACACTTGTGAGAGTTCATTTGTACTTTTGAAAGGGAAACCTTGATGAAGTCTGGAGAATAACCCTGAGAGGATCCAAACTAGATGGATGAATCTCAAATTTTGATATCGAGAGCTTTAGTTTTGGATACTGTCAGTACTCCATCGATGTAGGTTAGATTGATGATTTCCAAGTCACAAAAAACTATGGAAGACAAGTCTGGCTCGAAAATCTTGACTTTGGGTTGATTTCAACACAAAAGACAACTATCTTGGAATTGAGTTATTTGTGCAATTTCTGAGTCTCAAATGATGGAACGGACTCCAAAATTGGAATGTACGCGAAAAATTGAGCAAGATAGGTCCATCTTAAAAATTTTGACTTTCGGTCAACATTTACGCAAAAGTCAACTTTTTGGAAATTGGACGTTTGCACAATTTCCGAGCTTCGAATGAAGAAACGGATCCCAAAATCAGAATGTACTCGAAAAACTGAGTGGGACAGGCCCCTTTTGAAAATTTTGACTTTTTGGTCAAAGTCAAAGGTCAAACTTGGTCAAGGTATTTATTTTATCTCTCTTTTTTTTTTTTTTTTTTTAAGGCGGTTCGGACCGGGTCAGATTTCCGGGTCAAACCGGTTCAAGTCAGTGGATGATGACGTCATCCATGACGTCATAGGCCTGAAGGCGCGTCAACGCGTGGCGCGTGTACGCACTAGGCGCGTGCAAGCGCGTGGCGCGTGTACGCGCTAGGCGCGTGCAAGCGCGTGAGACTGTCCCGGCGCGTGTGACGCGTAGAAGGCAGGAGTGGCGCGTGCCGGCGCGTGAGTGAGAGCCGGACATTATGGCGGCGCGTGGCTCATCGTTTGGTCACGAAATTTTTGGGTTTTGCAGATCTGAGGCCGTAGAATCTGCTGGTATTGTCTGTTTTCTGAAATTGTGAACAGTTTTTCACAGTTTTGAGAATTTAAACAGTTCGTTACCGCGAGCTTGTGGCGGCGGGTGGCGGCGCGTGGCAGCTCCGCTCTTGATGATCTTTCTGGGTTTTGTAGATCGAGGGCCGATGGATCTAGTGGTGTCATCGGTTTTGTAAAAACTTCCTCGGATTTGTGCAGATTTAAATGTGAAACCTGCGGGACGTTGGGAGTTTTTTGGCGGCTCGTAGCCAACCATCTGAACATGGATTTTTTAGCTTAGGCATGTTGAAGGTTGTAGAAGACTTCTTGTGAGTTTGAATTTTGTAAAATCCTGTCAGAAGTTTTAGAAATCTAGAAGAGGAGACGGCTGGCATTGCAAGAATTGTTGCCATTTTGGTCTGCTTTGGCGGTGGCCATCCTGACATTGTTTGACAATGGTTAATCTGCAATTGTTTCTGCATTCAAGGTTGGTGCAGTTTTCTTTGACTATGAGTGCATGAGTTGCAAAGTCTGACTTTGAACTCCACAAACCTCTCTATATAAGGCCATCCGGGTATGAACTAAATTATACAAACAAAGTTTCTATGAGTAACATAATACTCTGAAGTGTAGAGAAATTATGCCTTCTCTTCTTTTCCCTTTTTTTTTTTTTTTTTTTTTTTTAACAGGCTAGAGATTACAATTGAAGCTCTCTCTTTCTCTAATTTTTTTTTTTTATAAATTTATTTAGACGTGCGGTGAGATTTTCTTCTAACAAGTTTTTTTTTTTTTGTTGCTTGTTTTTGTCATGCAGCATGCTTTCTTTGGCAATTAAGCCGCACCAACACTTGTCTTTTCAACGCAGCCATCTCATGAGTTTTTGCAACATAGCCACATCAAGAGTCTTTACCATGAAGATATGCCAGCATTTGTCTTTGTACTGAAGCCATGCCAACATTCATTTTTGCCATGAAGCAATATTTGCACTTACATATGTCATGAAGTCGCACCACCATTTGCACTGAAGCCGTGTCAACCTCCATCTTTGCCATGTCAACACTCATCTCAGCCATGAAGCCGTGCCAACCTCCATCTTTGCCATGAAGTCACGACAACACTTCATTCGCACCGAAGCTGTGCCAACGCTCATCTTTGTCATGAAGCCACGACAACACTCCACACTAGCACTTGCACTCGCATTTGAAGTTGCACCCATATTTGCCTTTATAATAAAGCTACAACAGCATCAATTTTTAGAGGCAACATAGCTCAGACATCGAGGTGCATAGCACTGTAGCTAGACATCAAGATTTCAAAGATGCCAACAAGACGTTGAAGATGCAAGGAAAGGCCAACAAAACCTTGAAGATGAGGGAAAGAATGATGCCAATACTTTGAAGATGTCAGAACATGCCACCAAGAATTCGACACTGCATGAACATGCCCATAGAGGAGAGATGATGCAACACCGACTTCGGATATATAATCTATCATCATTCTGGAGGAAGTTGACGTCATCCAAATTTCAGAGACATGATGTAAAACGACACCACTCAGAAGGGAGATGATGTGGTTCAAATTTCAGAGCTATGAAGTGGCACAACCTAGAAGAGAGACGATGTAGCTTAGACTTGCAAGGTACAAGAAGATGCCCCCAGGAGATAAGTGATGCAAAGCATACTTCAGAAACGTGGGAGAATGTCCATAGAAAATGGGCAATGCCATGAAGACTTCATTCTTTGCAAAAGAGGTTGAAGATTTTATTTTGCCCCATAACCAAGAATCAACTTATGCTTATCATCATTTCAAGGAAAGCTAAGCAACGTCAACTCCTTACAGTCTTCATCTTCGACTACAACGATCTTCGATCATCCTATTGAGCAGTTGAATGCCTTGCCAACCAAAGGGACCTTAAAAGCATATTGATGACCGTTGGAAAACTCTTCAAGCCAGACTGGCAATCCTTCTTCTTTTCATGTGACTGAACTTAGTGACAAGTACTAAGCTGCCTACGTACCCCAGAGAGAGATCAAGTCATCACGTAGTTCAACATAATTTTTTTTTTTGATATATTTTTTTTTATGATTTTTTTGTTTTTGTTTTTTTTTGCAAAAAAGGAGGGCTCAGTGTGTAATAGTGGGTATCACCACTAATCGAACCCGAGACCTCTCAAGGGCGACTTGGGCATCCAACCACTACGCCACACTAGCAATTGGTGACATAGAGTGGGATTAATTTCTCTTTATTGGTATGCTTTCAAAGGTAATGGGAAGACATCATGTACCCTTGCAGCATTACAGTGGGTAGTTTAAGCTCTTGCCGAGGAGCAATCCTCGATGTTCAAGCGTAGAAGTGTTTAAGGAACTTCCCATTGATGGGGCCGATCCTTGCATCATCATTGTTGATCAACTTGTAAGCTTGGTTGGTGTTTGCCCCCTGCTTGAGAATTGGAAGTACATCACAAGCAACGGTCACATGGTTTGACCTAACAACTTCATCAAAGTCTAGATCAATCTTGTTTTCTTTGGCAAGTTTCATGATTTGTTCTTTGAAGACGAAGCATTTTTGGATTGGGTGGCCAATGATACGATGATATTTGCAGTAGTTAGGGTCGTCAACTATCCCTATGTCTTCTGGTCGCCTACATTCTGGCAATTCAATCAGCTTCAATTGCAATAGTTGTTCTAAGATGTTTGGCACATCTTCATTAGGGAACGGATATGCTTTTTGCTCACGTTCTTTAAAAGTCAGGCGACGCACTTCGTTCTTTTGCCATCCTTCAAGCTGTTTTTCATTTGCCTTCGCTTCTCTTCTTAGAATCTTGACTTCGGCGGTGTTAACAACCATTGGGTCTTTGAGGCTGACTTTTGCATTTCTATCATTCCTCCTTACTTCCTTTACGCTTTCCTCAGGTATGGGAGGTTTTGTATTTCCTCGGCTAGCAATGCTCAGCTCCATGTCATGCGCACGAGTTGCTAACTCTTCAAATGTTCGAGGCTTTATCCCTTGAAGGATGTAAAGAAGTCCCCAATGCATGCCTTGGATGCACATCTCTACAGCAGAAATTTCAGAAAGTCTATCCTTGCAATCTAGACTCAAAGAACGCCATCGATTGATATAATCGACCACCGGCTCATCTTTCCATTGCTTGGTATTAGTAAGCTCCATCATGCCTACCATGCGTCGTGTGCTGTAGAATCGGTTGAGGAACTCTCTTTCAAGTTGTTCCCAACTATCGATTGACTCGGGTTCTAAGTCTGTATACCAATCAAAGGCATTCCCTTTTAGTGAACGGACGAACTGCTTTACAAAGAGGCCTCCTTGAGTCCCTGCATTCTCACAGGTTTCTACAAAGTGAGCCACGTGTTGCTTAGGGTTTCCTTTGCCATCAAACTGCAAGAACTTGGGGGGTTGATACCCATTTGGCATCCTCATGTTGTCGATGCACTTTGTGTAGGGTTTTGAATATGTGAGAGAACTTGTAGAAGAACCTCCATATTGTGCTCGGATGGTATTTGTTATCATGTCTTGTAATTGTTGGACTAACAACGAAGCAACCGAAGTAGATTGTTCTCGTCGGGAAGTGTCTTCAATTTCTCTCCCTTCGTCATCCTTTGCGGATGTGAATTTATGACCATGGCTTGATTCACCAAGATCTTGTACTTCGAGTTTGTTCATTAAAGTTGCAATTTGGAGGTCCTTATCTTCAAGTGCTTTTGTGAGAAGGACGACCCTTTGTTCCATTTCAACCATCTTTTCTTCCATGGTAGTGGTGTTAGTCATCATGACTGACACAACTTCCCAAGATGATGGAGAAGGAAGTGAATTGAAGTGAGCACGTGAAATCTCATTTTTTGGGTTCCCTTTGATGGGAGAGAAATCGTGCGAACAACTTCTTGTGAAGGAAGGAGGGGATTTGCCCTCATACTTGAGGTGTTCCAAGGTGGAGATGTCCTTGTTGATGACCTTGTTTCTTGTGAGAGGGTCTAAGGAGATGATTGTCTGGACCTTGGCTTCCTTGGTTGATTGATATTGAAGTTGATTGTTTGTTTTGGGTTGGCTACAATTGATTACACCAATGCATTTGTTGGTGGTGGCCGTACCAAGTTTAGTTGAAGTAGCTGTTGAAGCTTGGATGTTCTTGCTAGAGGCCATTGAAGTTGGTAGCAAGATGATGATGATTTCTTTCTTTGAAGGAGAATGAGATGAGAGGCAGAGAGGTCCCACTGGGCGTGCCAGAATATGTGGACGACTAAATTTCTCAGTTCGAAATAAATCAAACAAGTAAAATAGTTGCACAAATGCGAATTTGTATTGATGAATGTGTGGTACAATTCTCTGTGATTACAAAAGAGTTATCCTCTGATTCGATCTCCTTGAAAGATTTGTTGATTGGATTTGTGGTAATGTGATTTTGACTTGAACACAAAGTATCCTTCAATTTGGTTGAGGGATGGATCGAAGATTGTTGAAACGGAATTACAATGAATCTCTGGCTGTGAGCTTGTTAGAAATCCTTTGTTCTTCACGTTCTTCGTGTTCTTCGTGTGTTCTTCGTCTTTGAAGATTTGTGGTGGAAGTTCTTCGGGGCTTTAGAGGCTTGAATCCGTAGAGCTTCGCTGATTTGTGATTTGGTGATGTTGCTTTTGAGCTTGATTCCAGTAAACTTTAGGATCTAAGCAGATCGTTTGGATGATTCTGTTTCGAATGTTCTTCGTGTTTGAGGGTTGAAGTTCCTGGAGGCTTCAGGGCTTGATTCCGGCAGAGCTTCTAGACTTCTGAGTGCTTCAGATGGCTTGGTGCCCCCTCTAAATGTCTTAGGAAGGCTTCTATTTATAGGAGTTTTGGGGTGGATGAGCGACACGTGGCGGAGTCTGATTGGTGACACATGTCACGGTCTGATTGGTCCGCTTATGTCATCGCTTACACGTGCGAGGCTGATTGTGTCATCGCTTACACGTGCGAGGCTGATTATGTCATCGCTTACACGTGCGAGGCTAATTATGTCATCGCTTACACGTGCGCTGATGTGTGATTGGTTTTTGCATGACACTTAGCAAATTTCTGTTGGTTTCTGAATAGTGATAGTAAAACCTAGCAGCAGTATGTGACGCTTTGTATTTGGCTGTATTTTGTGGACTTGGTAGTGTGACGTGTCAGCTTGTGATAGGTCGGGAATTTTCCCTCTCTACAGTGTCATTGGAGTGTAATTGTATGTTATTATTAGTCTATTGTTGGAGACTAATGCATAAGGTTGTTATTTATATTGGCAATCCATTTACACTTTAGAAAGTATTAGAATTGGAAGTTACTAGGTGTTTCTTCTATGATTTAAATCAAATCGGTGGTACCTAATAGGTTCTAAGCCTTGAACTTAGTTCACAGTGTATATCAAAGTGCTATTATTTATGAGTTTGCTATATTTATCTTGGTCTTGATGTTTTTGCCCTTTTAAGATATGTTTATCTCACTTAGATTTAGCTTCTTTCTAATGGGTTCATCTTTTTTGTTTTTTTTTTCTTTTTCTTTTTCTTTTTGGAGAGAGTGGTAAGAACTTGTGGATTATTAACTTCTTTCTATTTGGTATGTTTTAAATCCTTACATAGTCATGTTATTTATGTTATATATATATATATATATATATATATATGTATGTATGTATGTATGTATTTCATTCTAACTTGAAAGTTGATTGTGCTAAGAATATTTCGACCCTCACCTATAGAAGAATGAGAAGGTTATGATGATACAGAAGAGTTGAATTTTGGGATGGTTTGGTTGCGTTTTGATAGGGACATTGGCCAAAGTTCAAGTTTTTGGTGGTTTGAGAGAAGGAATTAGGTTTTGTATTTCTGATTGTAGCTTGCTTTGTTGGTTGGTGACAGGTTTGAGACCTTTGTGGGATAGGGCTTGGTTGTGGTCCTTGTGGGCAATGAAGTTGGTTTTGGAAAATTTGTATTTAATTTTTTTTTGTTTAATTTTTTCATTTGTTTATTCATTAGTATTTTGGAATAAAAATTTTAAATTTAAATGTAGAAGTGTAAGTTTGATTGATAACTAATGGTTCAATCATATAATGTTGCACGCACAAGAACTACATAAAATGTTTTGCATTTTGATGAATCTTAGATGGGTTTAGGGAACTATAAAGGATTACAATATATAACTAATTGTGTGATTTGCATATATTTAGATCTAAGTTATATTGGTAGAGTATAATCCTCTAATAGATCAAGCACATGCCTATTGTTGGAGATCAAGCACGTGCTATTTCTACTAACTATATAAAAAGAGCGAATAGCTCTATCTACAGTATTTTGGTTTATTCAAGTTTTGGTGAGTAAAACGGTGCGTTTGGGTGGGGTTTTAGTGGGAGACCAAACAAAGACAAAAATGAGAGAGAAATAAAATATCTTCTGGCTCAGGGAGTGGGGTATGTACTGTTTGAAGAAGAGAGAGGTCAGCAGAGAGAGAGAGGATTGGTGAGAAAATACAGAAAGAGTGATCTCTCTCTTTTCTTCGGACAAATTTGAGAGATGGATAGTGGGGTGGGTTTGGTGATTTTACACAAATCACACTTCAGGTATTTTTTTTTTCTCTCAAAAAAATTTATCTTTCTCTATGGTTTGCTTCTTTTCTTCTTTCCATTCTTTTTGGTTTCATTTCTTAAAATTTTAACAACTGAATTTTCGGATGAAGAAGATGTAGCGGTTGCTGTTTTTTTGTTTTTGGTGTATTGTATTGGGGGCATGATTTCTGAATAAAGGTCTCTCTCCCTATGGTTGTATATATATATAGAAAGAATACTGTATCAACATAGGAAGATCTGACTGCAAATGATGAGACCCATAAATGTTTTTGTTTCTAGTTTTGTTTTTTTTTCTATTGTTATTGTGAATTTCTAGGAGTTTTCAGAGGTTATGAAGTTAAATTGTTCAATTCTGATTTGGATTTTCAAGATTTTTTTTTTTTTAGAAATACAATTTTGCCAAGTGATCAATTTTTATGCTTTGTATCACTTACTGGTTCATTCTTAATCTTTGTATGATTCGTTTTTTCTTTTCTTTTCTTTTTTCTTAATGGATTTGTACAAACTTTAATTCTTGATGTGTATAACATACTCAAGTGCCAAGCTCTAGACAGTTCTTGGTTTTTTTCTTTGTTTTTGAGGCCTTAGTAGAATTCTAATGGTATTTGGAACTTTGAATGCAGTTAGAAGAACATTTATGGATGCAAACGGATTGAGATGGGTACTTACACTTTATTCTTTCCTCCTTTAGTTCTATTAACCAAATCTTACAATACATTAATTTAAAAAAAGTTTTAATTAATATTTTACAAATTTACAAATTTTAGTATTCTATATCTCTCTAAATTTTTCTTTGGTTTATTCATTTCGCAAATCACTGGTGAGTCTTTTACATGAAACAAATACTTTGTATTTTGTCTTTTTAACTAGAAAGCCTCTAATTGTTTCAGGACCTACATTGTGCTTTATACTTTTTTTTTTTGCTGATTTCGCTATTTTACAGTTGCCTTAGTGTCTTCTCTTGTACTTTTAGCTTGGGATCTGTGATATGTTTGGTTCTATTGTCTCGTAGGGCTGTTAATTTGTATATAGCTTTGTTTTGTTCAGTGAAAATTTACTGATTTATCAAAAAGCAATCACCTACATTTTTATTTATTTTAATTTTAGAGGATGCTGTCATCTGTGCTCTAACATTGGATGTGTGAATAAATTATTTTTTTATATATAATATGGAGTATATTAAGTGATGAGAACATATTAGATTAGTTACCTAAATCTATAATTCCCTTATCCTAATCAATTTTATTCATTTTACCCCTAAAACACTATCATACAATTGGATGGCTAAAGCTTATTTGCATGGGGAATTTTTAGACTACACCTTGAACAATTTAAAACAGAGTTTGAAATGTTAATGAAATTGGTAGTTCTTGTATGTACCAATACTTATAGATTAGTGATTGCATTCTTCTTTCATACCCTCCTTAAATTTTTGTACTGCCTTCATTCTTTTCTTTGGAATGACAGCCAGCTAAAGGACCTCAATCTAATGGGAGTTTAGCCTGCTGAATTTAAAAATCTTTCTCATTTGTGAGAACTGTAAGAAAAACATGCATGTTTTCTAGTATTATAGAAGTCAATTAACCTAATCATGTCATCATTTTTTTTGCTGAATTTTTCTTAGAGATTATTGATTTTGGAGAGTTGTTAGTGAATAGTCCATGCAAGGTCTGTTGCTTGAGTCTAGGGAAATTGTCTGATATGTGACTTGTGTGTGATAGTTTTCCGCCGTTTGTGTAGGCCCTGTAAATAGCTTTTTGGAACTATTACCGTGTACTGTTAGTGCTAACTGTGTAGCTGTTCCAAGTAGCTTGATGTTGGTTTTATTGACTTGAGTTGGGTTGTGGCTTAATTTGTTGATTTGATTTTTGAAAAATGAAAAATTCTATTTAAATAACCAAACTAGCTGTAGTTCTGTGTTTTTGTACTTGGGTCCTAGATACAATGTTTATTTTTTGTTTTCTTGACCAAAGGTTTGTTGTGGATTATTGATATGTGGATTGTAATAGTTTTAGGATGCATTAAGAAAGAGTTTGGTGGAATTGTTAACTAAGAGGGGTAAAAAGAACAACCTTTAATTGAGTTCATGTTTTAGTGTTTTAAATCATTGGTTTTTACCTTATTTTTTAAATTTGATATTGCCCTCATGTTGGACTTTCGGTTGGTTAAGATTTTGTTATACCATCATAAAACCAACTATGTTTATGATTGTTGTGTTCATTTCAGGTGGCATGACAATATCACTTGGTAAGATAAGAGATTTATGGTGGTGACAAGTTACCCGCTGAACTTCAAGTTCAAACATTCAAAATTAATTCCTTTAAGAAGGAAAGATTGGATCAACTTTAGCGTGCAAGGACAACCTAGAGAGAACTATAGTGCTTTGTTGTTATGGTGCTACTGCAACAATAGAAAAGGGGATAGAGCTCTTGGGGAAGTTTTTTTTATAACTTTTGGAAGTTTTTGGAGAATGATTAATGATTAGGTTATACTTTTACATTGTATAGCTCTAAAAAGATAATTATATAGATAAATCCATATCTTATATGTAATTATTCTAATCATGTATGTTAAGATTAAGAAACTAGTATTATCTATCCATTTTTTAGTGCAAAACCTTGTAGTTTTGTGTTGTCTAATGAAAAATATAATTTTTTTAGTAAAACAAAGGAGCGGCATGTGCCTTGCACGTGCAGCCCTAACTGGTAGTCTTAAAACACACCATCAACACAAGTAGCCTGAAAACACAACAAAAGCCACAAAGAGCAACACACAGACAACCCAAAATACAAGCAGCCAACCTATTAGAGCATTCACATCAGTATTTGTATTTTACACATCCATTTTTACACTAAAAATTTACTTTTTCTATTTTACACTACCATTTTTACAAAACACTCACATCAGCTCATTTATTTTACAAATTATTTCAATAAAATATTCATTCCTCTCATTTTTTTATTATTTCCCTCAACTCACTCTTAATATACGCGCGTTATCTCTCTCTCTCTTTTCATTTTTGCTGAACAACTCTCTCTCTCTGTCTCTCTTCTACCTTCTCTCTTCTGCCTTCTCTCATTATTTCTCAAAAACAAAAACCCAGCGACCCACGAAGAAGTTCACGGCGACCCACGAACTGAGCTCTGACGACCCACGAACCAAGCTTCACGGCGACCCACGAACCGAGCTTCACGGCGACCCACGAACCGAGCTTCGACGACCCACGAACTGAGCTTCACGGCGACCCAGATCGTGTCTCACCCGCCGATCCATAAACCAAGCTCCGGCGACCAACGAACCAAGCTCCAAAGACCCAGAACCAAGGTCCGGCGACCCAGAACCAAGCTCCGGCGACCCAGATCGTGTCTTCACCGGCCGATCCACAAACCAAGCACCACAAGCACCGATCTATCTCTCCGTTGGTTTGTCTGTGTGGGTTTGTTTGTGCGTGGGTCTGTTTTTGTAGATGTGTTTGTGTGTGGGTGTGTTTGTGTTTGTGTTTGTGTGCATCTGAGAAAAAGAAAATGTGTTTCTGAGGTAGTTGTGCATCGGAGAAGAGAGAGAAAATTTGGGGCGAATGAAAATTATTAAAATAATAAATACACGAGCTACAGTACCCGTGTATATTTACACGGGTACTGTAGCTCGTGGAAATATATACATGATTTTGCCCGTTTTTACACCCACTGATGTGGGTGTTTTTTTGCTCAAAATGTATAAAATTTACACTGTATATCTATTTTAGACATCTTTAACTGGGCTGATGCGAATGCTCTTAGGCTGCACCACCTACACAGCTAACGCATTAAAAAAAACTAGGCTAAAATGCAAAACTGATTATCTAAGTTTATTCAAATTTTATTTCAGACTTATAACTTTGTTTTGTTTATTTTAGTCCTCTAAGTTTGTGATTTATTCAATTAAGGCATTTTTGTCAATTTTTGTTTAAAAATTTTGAAAAAAAAAAATCTGGAAAATATTTTTCAATCATTAATTAAAATTTTTTATTTAAAAAATTTGAAGAAAAATTTAAAAAAATTGAAAAATTAACCACAACATATAACAAAAATTGATGAAAAAGCTATAATTGAATAAATTTGAAAGTTAGAGGACTAAAATGAGATCTAAAAAATTTAGAGGTTCAATTTTGCATTTTAGCCAAAAAAAACTTCCAACCCCAATTATACCAAAGCATGTTATTTGCATTATAAACATGGGTTAGGACCCTTTATCTCCAAGCCTAGCTCTTACAGTCTCACTACTTGTTTGATACTCAGTTAACAATCTTTCTTTGGAAAGGATTTGGCCTTGATGCTATATAGCACTTCTCTGCTACCATATACTGTACACAGCTGCTTCAAAATCCCAATTTGCATATGGTTATGCTTTACTTTTGCAAAAGATTAAAGAATATGATCCTGCTAGTATGCAAGATAAAACAATAGTATTTGTTACAATTGCTATTCCAACAATTATTAGTGTTTCGTAAATAGAATAGAAGTGTACTAGTCTACTATGCGAAGTGATTTCTTTAGCATCTTTGTATATGAGAGAGAGAGAGAGAGAGAGAGAGAGAGAGCAACAATAAGCCAAAAATTAGCACAACCTTCATCGATTGAAGTTGATGTAGGACACGGTTTGATTTTTAAATTTTGTAATTATTTAATTATAGTATTTTTATGTAATTTTTGTTATTTTAGGTTTAAGTTATTTATTTCCCTCTTTTAGGTACTTTTAATATTGTTTAGTCAAATTAAGGTTTTATATGTTTTTGTAACTGCCTTAGGGTTTCTAGTTGCCTTAGGTTTTGTTTTTACTATTTAAACGTATTATAGCCTCCAAAAAACAATTCAGTTTTTCAGACTATTATCAATAAATGCAGACGTTTTGTCAAATTTTCTTCTCGTGGATTCCAGTTTTTATCTCCTTGTGGATTCAGGGAAACCTTTCGTGAATTCAAAGTTTATTACTAGAAACTAACAGTTTAATTTCTATTTCATCAAGAGAGTATCATGTGTGCTTTCTTCAGACTTCCACGACATCAGTTGGTATTAGAGCCTTGACTTACCTTGGTCTGATAGCTAATCGGCGAGATGGTGACCACCACAACAATGATAACGGTGACAACGTCAACAACCCAGTCCTCACTAGGGTTAAGTTCCTCAAGTTTCGTAAAGAGGCTCGTGATGAGAATAAAAAATTATGTGAAAAGAATCAGCAAATTATAGGTGAAATCAAGCAAATGATTGCTACTCTTCTTGTCAAGAAATCATCTCACAACAACAATGATCAATATATTCAAAGATGCACTTCTAACTACAAGAAAATTTCATTCTTTGATGGAGATATGTGTAAGTTAGATTTTATTGGCTGGCTTCTTGACTTGGAAGAATATTTTAATTATTAGAAGATTTGTATCGAAGAAAAAGTGCAGCTTGCATCTAATAAATTGGACGATAAAGCAGAGGAATTGTGGGAAGATATTTAAATCAATAGAAAGCGATGAGGTAAGTGTCTAATCTACTCTTGGCAAAGAATGAAAAGGGTATTAATTGATTTATGGTTTCCTAATGACTATTATGATATACTAGATTATACAAGTGTTAATTATAAATCTGTATATTCATATGAAAAGCAATATGTTCAAAACATGAAAGGTCAACTACAAAACCAAAATTATCACAGCCAAGTCCAAGTGTCAAGTAAAGGAAAGGATTTGAGAGTTGAGAAGAAGCAGCCTATTTCTAAAGAAAATTTTGAAGTTGTTAAAAAAGATCAAAACTTGTAACAAGTTATTGAATTGAAAATTGAAGATACCACTTGTCAAAAGTTTGATGAAGATGTCAAAGAAATGAAGGTTGAGTTAATTGTGAATAATGATAGAAATCAAGAGATGGTAATTGTGGGGGGAGAAAAAGCCCAACCCAACGTATTGGGCCCAAGGCCCTATATGAGGAGCACTGTTCGTCCGAGGAGATGAAGACACTTTGTCAGAGGTCCATGTAAAGGGAGAATGTCTGTGGTCGAACACGTGTACTATTCGAGGAGATGTTCATATGTCCGAGGAGACCGATGTCCTCGGATCCGACGAAGTTTTGCCCGACACGTGTATGGGAGGTTCAGGTGATCTTTTTGACAGTGTTAAAAGGGAAAGGAGCCTCGGACACGCATGAAGATAACAGGAACAGAGAAATATCAAGGAGACAGACTTCAACCACCGCATTGAATGCACTGCACCTACCTCCCTGGCCGCATTTATGTGGAGAAGACCCCTGAACAGTGAATTCTCAGCTACCGCCACTTACACAGAGCTAAAGGGGGAGTATGATGAGACATGCACTCAAGTGGGCGTCTAGATGATGAACAAGTGGACGGTGAAGATGTAGGAAGGCAGTACTATATAAGGGAAGGGTGTCTCTGATAGAGGGGGATCGAAAAATCAGAAAGAGAAAAGAGTGTATCACATTACTGTAGCTCCAACAATTGTAACCCAAGTTCATCAATGAAAAACACCTCTTCGGACGTGGCACTTACATCCGTCCGAACACACATTAATACAAATTCTCCCTCTAGCATTGCTGTTTAATACTGTTATTTTCATTATTAGCCTAGCTCTTTCACCCACTCTCAACAAATTTATTGTTTTGGGTTCAGTGGGCTCCAAATCCACACCATCTTGGGCTTGGGCTGCAAAATCTGACCCTACAATTGGCGCCGTCTGTGGGAAGAGCTTGTGCAAGAGTGAAAACAACAGTTGATGATGGCAGGACAAGGTGAACAACAAGCAGAATCCAGGGCATCCCAGCACGTAAACCATTTTGTCAACTCAGAGAGGAGACAAAATCGTGAGGGCAGTGTACATACTGTGCGCCTTAGCCAGAGCCAATCACAGGGCGGAAGTCACATGTCCCATGCAGAGAAGAACCGTGACTTACAACTGGAAGTGGAAAAACTAAAGAGGGAGTTGCGCCACGCAAAAAGGAAACGGGATTCCTCATACTCTGAGGATGATCTTGATGACGATCAGGACGTCTCTTATCAGCACAAATCTAAGACACCAGCCAGCGAGTCCTACACCTATGAAGAAGAGTCCCATCGTAAGAGGCAACGTAGAAGCCCATCACGCGAGGACATGGAGAACGATGCCATGAACAGGGCTCTAAATCAGATATCTAAGTCACCCTTCATGCGCAGGATAGAGGAGGCCAGACTCCCTCGGCGCTTTAACCAGCCAACGTTCACCATCTACAACGGTAAAACTGACCCCGTGGAGCATGTGAGTCATTTTAACCAAAGGATGGCTGTCTACTCCAGAGACGAAGCTCTGATGTGCAAGGTTTTCCCTTCCAGTCTTGGGCCTGTTGCCATGAGGTGGTTTGACGGCTTGAAGGCAGGCTCCATCAACTCCTTCAAAGAGCTCACCCGGGCATTCGGCTCCCGTTTTGTTACATGCCGAAGGGTGGCCAGACCCTTCTCTTCACTGCTGTCACTGTCCATGCAGGAAGGCGAGTCCTTGAAGGCATATTCAGACAGATACTGGGAGATGTTCAATGATGTGGAGGGCAACAATGATGCAATGGCCCTCAGCACGTTCAAGCTCGGCCTCCCTACTGATCACGGTTTGAGGGCATCTCTATCTGGCAAACCGGTCACCAACGTGCGCCAACTAATGGACCGCATAGAGAAGAATAAGAGGGTTGAAGAAGATCAGCATCAGGGCAAGGGAAAGGATAAGGTTATCCCTCAGGAGAGGAGAGATTCGCGGTCGGACCGGTACAATTACAATAAACTGCGGAGGGATTTTGCCGGGCAATCAGGATCGATGAATCCTCAATCGGTCAACACCGTGTTCAAAGAGCCGGTACATCAGGTCCTGGAAAAGATCAAGAACGAATCATTCTTCAGGTGGCCAAACAAGATGATAGGAAACCCCGAGAAACGCAACCATAATCTCTACTGCCAGTACCATCAAGACCATGGGCATACCACAGAGGATTGTAGGAGCCTATGGGATCACTTGGACCAATTGGTTCGCGATGGTAAACTGAAACACCTCCTGCACCCCTCCAGCGGCCGAGGGCAGACGGGCTCGGGGCCACGCAGGGACGACCCCTCGAAGCCGCCGCTAGGGACTATAAACGTCGTCTTCGCCGCGTCGGGGAGAACAGGATCCTGGCCATTGAAAGTTATGTCGGTAGGCCGACCATCCGCAGGGGAGTCAAGCCGAGGACCGAAGAGAGCTAAGTCTGGTGCCCCGCTGGTTATGGGATTCTTGGACGAAGACATGATTGGCACCATCCAACCCCATGATGACGCACTAGTCATCACCCTCAGAATAGGAGGGTACGATGTAAAGAGGGTGATGGTGGACCAGGGCAGTGCTGTGGAGATAATGTACCCAGACCTCTACAAGGGGCTAGGCCTAAAACCCCAGGACCTGATGCCATACGATTCCCCCCTCTTGAGCTTTGAAGGAAGGCCTGTCATCCCGAAAGGCCGGATACGCTTGCCTGTGCAGTCCGGCTCCGAGGTGGTGGAGTTGGACTTTATTGTTGTGGACGCATATTCGCCCTACACGGCACTCGTAGGCAGACCTTGGATTCACGCACTTGGGGCTGTCCCCTCTACTTTGCACCATAAGGTCAAATATCCATCAGAAGGGCAGATACATGAGATCCGAGGAGACCAGTCTGTCGCTCGACAGTGCTTGGTAGCTGCCATTCAGCATAAGACCCCAGCCGAGTCCTCGGACGTAGCTGGGAGGGATTTATAGCAACTACAGTCTCGGGGATTGCCCTTTGAAGAACCAGATGAAGGCACTCGATGTGAGGATCTAACGAGAGTGGTCATTGGGGATGATCCTGATAGGTTCTTTCAAGTCGGATCTCAGCTGCCTCTTCAAGAGAAAGAAGAGCTAATAGAGTTCCTCAAGCGAAACCTTGATGTGTTCGCCTGGAGTGCTTACGAAGCCCCAGGGGTGGACCCGGAGTTTATATGCCACCACTTGAAGGTGAATCCACTGGTCACCCCCAAGCAACAGCCTATTCGGCGCCCATCCAAGGAACATGCTGATGCAGTGAGAGACGAAGTAGCGAAACTCAAAGAGGCTGGGGCTATCAAAGAAGTTTTTTATCCCGAATGGCTGGCAAATACCGTGGTGGTAAAGAAGAAGAGCGGGAAGTGGCGAGTATGCGTAGACTTCACGGATTTGAATAGGGCATGCCCCAAAGATCCGTTCCCTATGCCGAAAATTGATCAGCTGGTAGATGCTACTGTCGGCCACCCTCGGATGAGCTTTCTAGACGCCTTCCAAGGCTACCACCAGATACCGTTAGCCCCGGAGGACCAGAAGAAAACTGCTTTTGTCACCCCTATTGGCAACTACCACTATAAAGTGATGTCGTTTGGCTTGAAGAACGCGGGAGCTACCTACCAGAGAATGATGACGAGGATGTTCGAGCCACAGCTGGGCAAAAATATCGAGGTTTACATAGATGACATGGTGGTGAAGAGCAAAGTTATAGCTGAGCATGTGAAGGACCTCGAAAGTACCTTTGAGATTCTACGAAAGTACAAACTACGATTAAATGCTTCTAAGTGCTCATTTGGGGTGGGGTCCGGCAAGTTCTTGGGATACATGGTCACCCACAGAGGAATTGAGGTCAACCCCGACCAGATAAAGGCCATTAACAATCTCCGAGCTCCTCGGAATCCCAAGGAGGTTCAGAAACTAACCGGAATGACTGCTGCCCTCAATCGGTTCATCTCTAGATCAGCAGACAGGTGTCGGCCCTTTTTCTCTCTGCTTAACAAGTGGAAGGGATTCGAATGGACCGAAGAATGTGCTTTGGCATTCCAGCAACTCAAGGATTATCTAGCTCGGCCACCGATCATGTCCAGTCCTGAGCCAGATGAGGTACTGTTCGCCTACATCGCTGTAGCTCCCTATGCGGTGAGCCTGGTGTTGATACGATCAGACTCTGGTGTGCAAAGGCCCGTCTATTACGTAAGCAAGTCGCTGCATGAGGCTGAGATTCGTTACCTGCCACTGGAGAAGGCCATCCTAGCAGTAGTGCTTGGCACACGGAAGCTACCTCACTACTTCCAGGCCCACACGGTCATTGTTCTCACACAACTCCCACTCAAAGCTATACTCCGAAGTGCTGATTACACTGGTCGGATTGCCAAGTGGGGTACAATCTTAGGGGCTTTCGATATAAGATATATGCCCCGCACATCGGTCAAGGGACAGGTCCTCGCGGATTTGGTGGCTGAGTTCACAGAGCCCCAGTTAGAAGAGGTAAAGCCCACGTCAGGCATGGATGAAAAATCAGTTGGCATGATCTCCCAACACAATCCCTCCCATTGGGAAGTGTACGTTGATGGCGCGGCAAACCAAAGAGGTTTTGGCGTTGGGCTGGTATTGATATCCCCCGAGAAAATCATTATCGAGAAATCGTTAAGGCTGGACTTCTCGGCAACGAATAATGAGGCGGAGTATGAGGCCCTACTGATGGGAATGACTATGGTCCGTAGAATGGGTGGGAAGTCTGTGGAGTTGTTCTCAGACTCAAGATTGGTAGTAGGTCAAGTACAAGGCGAGTTTGAGGCAAAGGACGAAAGAATGCAGGGGTACTTGAGTCGTGTTAAACATCTGCAATCAGAGTTCGACTCTTTCAGTTTGCTGCACATCCCCAGGAGTGGCAATTCACATGCTGACTCCTTGGCCACGCTTGCCACCTCTTCGGCACAAGACCTGCCGAGGATCATCCTCGTCGAGGACTTGTACAGGCCTACAGAGGCGAAGTCAGGGGCAGTCCAGGTTCACCAGGTCAGGGCCGGGCCATGCTGGATGGACCCTTTAATCAAATTTCTCAAAGAAGATATATTGCCCGAAGAGAAGGGAGAAGCTGATAAAGTTCGGAGGAAGGCGACTAAGTTCTGGTTATCCGAGGACCAGAAACTATACAGACGCTCCTATTCGGGACCCTGTTTGTTATGCATACATCCCGAGGCGACTGAGCCATTGCTAGAAGAGCTGCACGAAGGAATCTGTGGATGCCACACCGGAGGTAGGTCTTTGGCTCACCGAGCCCTCACCCAAGGCTATTGGTGGCCTAACATGCAAAAGGAGGCACACGAATACGTCAAAAAGTGTGATCAATGTCAGCGCTTCGCTCCAAACATTCACCAGCCAGGGGGAAATCTTAATCCGCTATCTAGCCCATGGCCCTTCGCCCAATGGGGCTTGGATATTGTGGAACCCTTCTCCAAAGCTGCAGGAAACAAGAAGTACCTCCTGGTCAGAACAGGCTATTTCACTAAGTGGGTTGAAGCCGAGCCACTAGCCAATATCAGAGACGTTGATGTGCAAAAGTTCGTGTGGAAGAATATTGTCACTCGGTTTGGAGTTCCTCACACTCTCATCTCGGACAACGGCTTGCAGTTCGACAGCAGGGCATTCAGGAATTACTGCAGTGAGCTGGGAATTATGAACAGATACTCCACTCCAGCCTATCCCCAGGGCAATGGACAAGCAGAAGCTGTCAACAAGGTCATACTGAATGGCTTAAAGAAGAGGCTAGATGATGCAAAGGGCAGATGGGTAGAAGAGTTGCCACATGTGCTTTGGGCTTACAGAACTACGCCTCGCAGGTCTACTGGAGAGACCCCATTCTTGATGACCTATGGAGCTGAAGCTGTCATTCCTTTGGAAACAGGGTTCCCAACACTGAGAACTAGCTCGTTTAGTCCGACCAACAACAACGAGCAACTAGAGAAGAGTTTGGACCTGATTGAGGAAAGAAGAGAGAATGCAATGGTTCGGCTGGCACACTACCAACAAAAGCTCAGACAAGGCTACGACGCTAACGTGAAGCTGAGACCTCTAGAGCCTGGTGATCTGGTGCTGAGGAAAGTTGTGGGCACCGCAAAGAACCCAGCTTGGGGAAAATTAGGACCCAATTGGGAAGGACCATATCGTATCACTTCAGGCGCTGGTATTGGAGCATATTTCTTAGAAGACCTGGATAGTCATGTAATCCCTCGCCCTTGGAATGTAAATAACCTCAAGAGGTACTTCTATTAATCAAGTCCTTTCTTCAACTGGTATACCAATTCGTTGCGTAAAGCTTTCTCTCAAGTGTTTAAACTTAAACCCAATCATGCCTGTAGTCCTCGGACCAGATGATTAGGGTTAGTTAACACTCATTCACCGCTTTCTCTCAAGTGTTTAAACTTAAATCCAGTCATGCCTGGAGTCCTCGGACCAGATGACTAGGGTTAGTTAACACTCAGTTACGGTTCTCCAAGTGTTTAAACTTAAATCCAGTCATGCCTGCAGTCCTCGGACCAGATGACTAGGGTTAGTTAACACTCAGTTACGGTTCTATAGTGTTTAAACTTAAATCCAGTCATGCCTGTAGTCCTCGGACCAGATGACTAGGGTTAGTTAACACTCGGTTACGGTTCTATAGTGTTTAAACTTAAATCCAGTCATGCCTGTAGTCCTCGGACCAGATGACTAGGGTTAGTTAACACTCAGTTACGGTTCTATAGTGTTTAAACTTAAACCCAGTCATGCCTGTAGTCCTCGGACCAGATGACTAGGGTTAGTTAACACTGCGGTGCAGTTCTCCAAGTGTTTAAACTTAAATCCAGTCATGCCTGCAGTCCTCGGACCAGATGACTAGGGTTAGTTAACACCCCGGTGCAATTCTCTAAGTGTTTAAACTTAAACCCAATCATGCCTGTAGTCCTCGGACCAGATGATTAGGGTTAGTTAACACTCGAATACATTCGAATCCCATAATCCTTGAACCAAACGACAGGTTAGTCAATACCCCCACGCAGCTATTGTCACTGGGGCTTAGTGCTAAAATTCCTGATTGCGTTTAAATTGATTTTAACTTATAAATGTCTTCCTTAGTTATGTTTAATTTGAAACCGAGGGATAATAACTTATGTTTAATTTGGAAAGATATGCGAAACTCACATAAGTACTCATTCCTATCATTACTCATCAATAACTCTTATTCGGCCTATCTTTTTCAATATTAATTTCGATTACTCACACCATCAGTATGATGTATCAGTCAAGTTATTTGCATTATTATGTCATAGTTGCAATGTACAGTTATATGTGTGGCGATAATAAGTAATAAAACATGTATCAAAAACATCAAAGACAAATAGGGAGCCATTCCATAAAAAAATACAGGGTCAGCAAAACAAAAAAGGAAGAGTTACAATTTCTTAAACAGAAAACAAAAAAGTACAAGTGCAAAACAAAAGCCCTATGTATCTATTCTTTCGCTGGAGGAAGCACAGGGTCAGCAACCTGGCCTGTCCGATCGGAAGCTTCAGGGGCTTGGTCCTTGGGCTCAGCAGGTGTCTTCTCTGTACCCGAACCTTGGCCTTTGTCTTTGGCTGGCTCAACTGGTTTACCCTTGTCCCCTGGCTGACTAGCCCCTTTGGGTGCATCAAGGGTAGGTGGAGGAGCTTGACTGACCAGGTTTGGCTCCGAAGCCTCTGGTAGTTTTGGAGCAGGAGGATCATCCACCGGGAGCTCTCGGATCTCAGGATCGTAATACACGCTCCCGGGCAGTCTCAGCTCAGAGTCCGCAGGCACTCCAGCGGCGTCCAGCGCCTTGCTCCAAGTTATGCGGCAGTAGTCTCGGCTAACCGAAGCGAACTGCTCCATAAGCTCAGACGAAGTCTGCTCCACCCCCAGCTGATACGCCGCCTTCTTTTCAGCCCCAACCGCCTCCTGGGCCAACTTGTCACTCTCCTCGGCAAATCGGGCGCTGTCTTTGGCTTTTCGGAGTTCATCTCTTAGCCCGTTCACCAGCTCCCTCTCGGTCTTCAGATTGACCTCTGCCGCTTTTAGCAACTTACGTTGCTCCTCAGCCTGCTTTTCAACATTCTTCATCCCAGCGTCAAGGCTTTTCTTCTGGCTGGTCATCTCCGTGAGTTCCCCGGACAGACGGGCATAATCATCCTTCAATTGGCCCAGAGACTTCTCCGCCTCGTCTCGAGAGCAGAACGCCGCCTGGGTCTCAAGGTGACTCTTCCTGTTCCACTCCTTGGCCACGTAAATCTGCTGAGTGACCTGCATGATGGAAACTCTGAATGTCAAGCACAGAAAAATAGGAAAAGCAAAAATCAGTGATCCAACTAATCGGACTGAGGTTACTTACCATGGCTAAATCCCTCTTAAGGGATCGAAAGAGCTCCTGCTAAGTGAAACGCCTGAAGGACTCCATGTCATGAGGGAGGAGAAGTGGTTGCTGCAGAGCCTCGGCAACATAGCCTGCCCTCCCTCCATCATAATTCCTGAGGGAGGTCTCCCAGAGGATTGGAGCGCCCTCCAACTCCAATTTTGGAGACCAAATCCGCGGTCCTCCTCCTCGGCGCACATCTGCCATTGTACCCTCGTCTCGGCTTTCAGTGGACGAAGCCCTGCAAGTTCGGTGGTCCTGTGCCACTTTCTGCTGCTTAGTCCCCTTAGTTGGCAACACTTGCCTTTCTTCTTCATCAGTGTGGGGCCTTTTCTTCCTCAAGTCAGGAACGGGCTTTAGGCCGAGGTCAGGAACCTGAGGTGGCACTGGGGGCAGATTCACCACTGGTTTGGAAGTCCCAGTGCCTTTCTGCTCAGCCTTTTTGCCTCTACCCTTCATCAAAACCCTCAGATCCATGTCGTCGTCCGAAGGGTTTTCAGAGTGAGCAGCTAACAAAACAGGATGAATGCCTGACTGCTGGTCGGTCTCTTCCTCGTCGTCCGATACCTCTACTACTTGCTCTCCTCCTGAAGCCTCCTCCCCAAAGTTGAACTTATCTTTTTGCTCCTCAAGCGAAGAGGCAGAGGAGTCAACCCTTTCACCCTCAATCGCTTGTCCGAGGGGAACTTGCTGGAGCGGCTGGACGAGAGGAGGTACACCCCGAGGATTTGGACGGGGTACGGGTTCAAGATCGTCTGGCGCCAAGAAACCCTTCCGACCAATGTCAATACGCGCAAGGCGATAGTCTCCCTGGACGATTGCGTTGCCGACTGGTTGGAAACCCTTTGGCTTCCCTGTATATCCCAGAATAAGGGGAGCAGATCGTAGTTGCCCGTCCTCGCTCACGAAGATCTCTGACCTTAAAAGGTAATTGAGGGCGGCAATATTTGTGAGGCTGAGCCGAGGAGAAACTTGTCTCTTATCTGTTACAAGTCAGCAAAAAATGGTTAGAAACTCAGAAATAACGACCGAAGAGGAATCAGAAACCAGTAAAAGACGAGAATCCTAGGCCTATGGTTAGTGTGCCTAAATCTAACGAGTCCCACCTGGCTTTCCATGCTTGACTGGGCAGTGAGGGCCGTCATACCACGCGCCCGAGACGATCACATAGTCGTCCTTCATCCCTTTATTGGATTTAGGGAGGCAGGAAATGAGCCTAACGACGTCAGACCGAGATTTTAAATAATATCCCGCTCCTTCCTGACTGTGGCACTCGTACATGTGTACCACGTCGAGCCAAGTGAGATCCAATCCTAGGAGACGGTTAAGGTCCTCAATTGCTCCTAAGATCCTAAACATGTTAGGCGCACACTGCCAGGGAGTAAGCCTACGGTTTCTGAGGTAATTAGTGGTGATGGGACCCATGGGGATTGTCATTCCCCCCTCTTTGAAGGCAATAAGAGGGATCACAACTTCCCCGGTTTTTCGATCAGTCAGTATCTTTTCTGGGGGGCAATACCTCAAACCCACGTTCGGGGGTATGCGATATGTGGCCCTGAACGCCTCGATTCGCTCAGGGCTATCTACCAAGTACTCGAGTTTCCCCATGGTGCTTAAACAAAAATGACTGGCCGAAGAGAAAACTAAAGGATTCGGTGGGCGACAACTTACGAGGGCTAGACCGGAGAAGTGATTGCAGGCTCGTAGGAGGATTCGTGAGGACTCTGGGTAAGATTGGAACCGGCGACTGGGAGATTTGGACGGAGTCGTGTGCTGGAACTTGCTGGAGCGTCTGAAAATTTGCAAAGTAAGGAAGAAGTAACTTCCTCTGAAGTTTTATATGGGGTTAAGCGAAGGGTCAGGGGCACTCCCGCCCAAATCCTGAAGAAAAACCACAGTCGTTGGATCAGTCAGTCACCATTGGATACGAAGGACAAAGCGCCACCTGGTGCAATTAATGCAGCGCCTTGGGAATAAGGAAACCGCAGTGGCATTAATGAAGCGTCTGTCCCCACGTCTACACACGTGCCAGCTCGGTCGTGCGTGTTCCCAAGTTTTTTGTTCCGTGGTAAGTCAAAATCCTACTTTTTCTCCTCGGATGCGAGGGAAAAACTACAATTTCGAGGGGTTAATGTGAGGGGAGAAAAAGCCCAACCCAACGTATTGGGCCCAAGGCCCTATATGAGGAGCACTGTTCGTCCGAGGAGATGAAGACACTCAGTCAGAGGCCCATGTAAAGGGAGAATGTCTGTGGTCGAACACGTGTACTATCCGAGGAGACGTTCATATGTCCGAGGAGACCGATGTCCTCGGATCCGACGAAGTTTTGCCCGACACGTGTATGGGAGGTTCAGGTGATCTTTTTGACAGTGTTAAAAGGGAAAGGAGCCTCGGACACGCATGAAGATAACAAGAACAGAGAAATATCAAGGAGACAGACTTCAACCACCGCATTGAATGCACTGCACCTACCTCCCTGGCCGCATTTATGTGGAAAAGACCCCTGAACAGTGAATTCTCAGCTACCGCCACTCACACAGAGCTAAAGGGGGAGTATGATGGGACATGCACTCAAGTGGGCGTCTAGATGATGAACAAGTGGACGGTGAAGATGTAGGAAGGCAGTACTATATAAGGGAAGGGTGTCTCTGATAGAGGGGGATCGAAAAATCAGAAAGAGAAAAGAGTGTATCACATTACTGTAGCTCCAACAATTGTAACCCAAGTTCATCAATGAAAAACACCTCTTCGGACGTGGCACTTACATCCATCCGAACACACATTAATACAAATTCTCCCTCTAGCATTGCTGTTTAATACTGTTATTTTCATTATTAGCCTAGCTCTTTCACCCACTCTCTACAAATTTATTGTTTTGGGTTCAGTGGGCTCCAAATCCACACCATCTTGGGCTTGGGCTGCAAAATCTGACCCTACAGTAATTATTGAGAATATTGAGGAAGATCCAATTGAGGTTAAATATGATGATGAGTCTACAACTCACAATCCTCATGTTTCAATTGATTTTTTGAAGATGGCTACAGAATATGTTGCTTTTCTTGGAGTAGAAAATTTTTATTTTATTATCAGACCTTTGTTGATTGATGTTGCAAATAAATTGAAGGTAGATGAGAAGAAATTTTATGCTACACTTTATGAAGGATTCAAGTTTCAGAACCGGATTAAGTTATTAAAGCATTCAATGTATTTGTTTATTTGGAGCGGAAGATTTTAGATTTCAACTATCAACTCGAGGACGTGTTTTTTTCAAGTGGAGAGGTCTGATGTGGGACACGGATTGGTTTTTAAATTTTGTAATTATTTAATTACAGTATTTTTATGTAATTTTTGTTATTTTAGGTTTAGGTTATTTATTTCCTTCTTTTTAGGTGCTTTTAATATTGTTTAGTCAAATTAGGGTTTTATATGCTTTCGTAGCCGCTTTAGGGTTTCTAGTTGCTCTAGGTTTTGTTTTTACTATTTAAACGCATTGTAGTATCCAAAGGCAATTTAGTTTTTCAGAATATTATCAATAAACGTAAACGTTTTGTCAAATTTTCTTCTGGTGGATTCCAGTTTTTATCTCCTTGTGGATTCAGGGAAACTCCTCGTGAATTCGAGGTTTATTACCAGAAACTAACAATTTAGTTACTGTTCCATCAAAAGAGCATCATGTGTGCTTTCTTCAAGATATGCTTTTTATGTTGATTTTGAAGCAAAGCTGGAGTCTGTTCCATCAAGATTAACAAATGTTTTAATTAACGATCTTTGATTAACGAAAATTCACTTATCCATTTCTTAAAAAAAGACCACACAACATTTGAAAACACCGTTTTTTGATCTAATAAGGGGGAAACAATAAATTTAAGACATACCTAATTTCACAACTCATTGAGGTTGTTGATTATTAGTAGTAAACAATCACTTGTATATGGACACACCCAATTACTTTGAGTAATTTTTTAATTCTTTTCTTTTCTTATAACTTAAGAAAATTAGTTGCCTATCTTTTTTTTTTTTTTTTTTTTTTTTTAAGAAACAAACACACACACACACACAAGGTAGGGGGAAATAAATTCTAACATAAAGACACATCACAAACTTCAAACAAAAGTCATGATAACTTTTAAGAGAGTGTAGGGTAAAGAGTAGTCGCATAATTTTATTTTTTATAGGACCAATTGTTGTACAATACATAGAAAAACTCTAAGGAGCGTTTGGTTCACTGTGATGTGCTTTTGATGTGATGCACATTGTGATGATATAACATTAAAATTTTTGGTTTATTTTATTTTTTTCTAAAATTACCATAATTTAAAATTACAAAATATATCATATAACCTTAATCACACCACCTTCCTAAACAATGAAATGTTGTATTTTTGTATTGAGATTACATTAATGTAAGATTATAATAATGTAATATTATGGTGTAATGTAACATCACGGCGAACCAAACGCCCCCTAATAGAAAAAAAAAATAGAAATAACAAGGAGTGATAAAAAATTTTAAAATTTAAATTTTTTCAATAGAACACTATCGAACCATAAAAATTCCTAGTATACTAGCAATGCCTATAGTATGACTTACTATTATTATGCTCATACGATGCACGACTTAATTAAGATTCATATGTCAACTAATATATATATATATATATATATAATATTAAAATTTAATTATAAAATAGATAGTAAAAATATAAGAACAAAAATGATTTTAAGTTACATGAGAAATGCATATCATGTAAATCGAAGTTGTTATCAAAATCCAAGTAGTGAAACTTCTCTTTAATATTTTGAAAGTTCTAATAATTAAGTTTTAATATAAGTAATATTTTAATTTTAAAAAACTTTGGTAATAGAATTTCATCTAAAATAAATTATGTTAATAATTTTAATGTACTTGGTTTAGATAAAGCATCTAGACATAGGGTTTGTGAATAAAGTAAAACCTATCACTACTGCATATAAAATACTACTAGTATAATCTTATATTTTCTGCATTTTGTTTTACTTAGAAAATTTAGGGCTAAAGTATTGTCAGTGTAATCTTTAAACTTGTCTTCTTATCACGTTCATTAACTTGAAAAACCCTATACTAAAGGCACTATTATAGAAAAGAAAAGATGATTATAGTTGGAGAATTATAAAACCCTATACATCAACTTGAAAAAATAAATTGTATTAAAAACTAAAATAAAAAATTGTTACTAAAAAGTTGATAAGAAGAATTTTTTTTAAAATTATAAGAACTAAAACTTCATGATCTTTTTTAATTTTCTGTCCATTTCATCTTCTAGCCAAATACTGGGGAAAAACTTAATTTTTATTTCTTTTATTTTTTATTATTTTAGAAACAAACACACACAATATATACAAGGGAAAAAAAATGTAGTTTTAACTTTTAACACCAAGATACATATATTACAAACTTCACTAAAAAACTATGGTAACTTTTAAGGAGAGTGAGACAAATTACAACATAGGAGTTTTGACTTGCGTCCTAAACTACTTACTCATACATGTGGCAAAGATTGAATTAAGAAAAATTATTAAATAAACCTAAACCAGCAAAAACATATGAGCTCTCAAATATTTAACATGCTAAGAAATTTGTATATAATTTAGTACTGAGTAGAAGGGGAGGGGCAAAAAATAAAAAAGCTAAAAATTAGGCTAACCTGATTGTTGCTTTGAGACAAAAATGATTGAAACTCAGCAACCTCTATCACTATGTTCCCTTAGGCCTTAACTCACTCACCAGAAGCATTTTTCGGATGACATATTCCACTCTCTCAAAAAACTTAGACACCATACATTTGTTCTCTCCCTCTCTGAGGAGGAGGAGGTTTTGGTTTGGTTTCTTGTTGAGAATAGTTTCCAAATTCGAAAATACTCCTATAATCACTTTCTTGGTCTTCACAGATCCTTTTTCCAAGCAGAAAAAAGAAGGGGTCTTGTATTAAAAACCAAAATATAAAAACTAGTACTAAAAAGATGATAAGATTTAAGAACAATGATAAATAACTCATAACATATACCGTATAAAAGTTTAATTTACAATATGAGAATTTTAGAAAGAAATTGATATCAACAATTAAGCTTTGTGTCTATCCAAAGAATTGATAAACCAATAGAGGAAAAGTCGATAAGAGTTTTTATCTAATTAATGAAGTCTGGGGGGAAAACAAAAAACTAATAGCAGTCTAAGATCCTAGTCCCAAATTTTTTAAGGTTTAGGTCGGCTAGTCTAAGATCCATCAAACTAAAATATTCAGAACCAATCATTTTTTTTGTAGATGAGCATTTTCAATCAACAAAACTAGGTAACCTGCAAGTTCATTTAGTATATAAGCAACATTTAAAGCTAGTTTAAATGATGCTAACATTGCAAGCCATTAACGCAATTCAAATCCTTACACATGCACACACTGTTTCTTTCACTCTAAAGTTTTATTTTTTCAGGAACACAATTCAAAATAATATTCAAACACACTTAAAAAACAATAATAATAACACTTTTGAGCACCCTCAATGCTTTATTTGTTCAATAAAGCTTTTGAAATTCTTAAAAGAAGATCCACCATCAGTTACACTCTTTTTAGCTATTTCCTTCAGCTTCAGTGCATTGATTTTTATACCATCATCAGAAAGCAGTGTTTCTATTTTCGTTTTGATTTCATGCCTCGTGATGAGCCCATTTTCATCCGGGTTCAACCCTAAACCAATCTTCCAAACATCACATATGTAACTCTTATTATGAAATTGATCTCCATAGTAAGGCCAACATAGAAATGGGACTCCCATGCTTATACCCTCCAAGGTTGAATTCCATCCACAATGGCTTAGAAAACATGCAATAGAAGGGTGTGCTAACACCTTCTCTTGAGGTGCCCATTCAACAATCTTTCCCCAATCAACGATCCTCGTTCTAAACCCATCCCAGAATTCAGAATTCAGTCCCCCAATTACGTCTGACCGGACAACCCATAAAAATGGCTGGCTTATGAGTTCAAGACCGAGAGTTAGTTCATCAAACTGTTGCTGGCTGAAGGTTGCTATGCTGCCAAAGGCAACATAAATGACCGAACCCACAGCTTGTTTATCAAGCCAGCTTAGACAAGTTGAATCTTGAGGCAAAAAGCTTCCGGCATGACTGCCCAATTGATTGCCCAAAAGTAAGGGGCCAACAGGTATGATCCCAGGAATTAAATTGCAGGCCGATGAGTCAAGTTCATAGAATGAGTTGCAGAGTAGCCAATTGCATAGTTTGAGATAATGGGTCATTTTGAAAGCATAAGATTCAAAAAAACATTTTTGTGTCTTTGAGTCTCCTGGACAGCTCCAAGGCAAAACAGTGCTACTCCATGCCGGGATATCCTTTGACAACCAAATCAAGTTGTTTTCTACTGGAGTTCCTGCAGAGTGGTTCAATTATTTTGTTTTATCAAAATTAAACAAGTACCAACTACCAATCATGTGTGTATATATATATATATATATTAACTGCTAACCCATGTAATGCATGAGGAAGTTAAACAAAAAAATATATATGATACATATTTAATTGTTAAATATTATAAAATAAAAGGCCAAATAAGAAAATTTATGGAAAAGAACATACCATGATAAGATCCCCTCCAATTTTTTCCAATTTAATTAGAATTTGATTAGAGAAGATCATGCCTAATTTTATTAGGATTTGTTTTGTGTTGAATTGGTTTTTAATAAATAAAATAAAATCAAAAAGATGGTGAGTGTTCAATAGTTCAACTACTATAGTGGGAAAATGAGGGTTTCAAAAACTTGGCAACCCTAGAGGAAAGCAACAAGTCAAAAGGCTTTCATTTTATAGGGGAAAAAACATTTTCTTCTTTTATGTTTGGGGTAGTTTACAATTTCCCCCGATATTTGAAACCAACTAATCTCCACTCTCCATTTTTCGAAAATAAGCAAATACCCTAATTTCGTTATTCCATCAATTAAATTTAACAAAATCTTTGAATTCCGGGAATATTCTATAGTGCAAAGTTCAACATGCCCTCAACTAAATATAAAAGTAGCCTAGTCTCAAATCCAATTCAAGTGAACTTAACCCAACTTGGGTAAATTAAACCCATGGTAAAACAACACTAGTTTAAATCGGCCTCCACCGACCCAATAATCACCAAACACACCTCAAGGAAATCTGAAGGAAATCCACCTGTCTGGACTTAACTGTTTGTCAAGTGGACTACTCTATTTGTGAATTGGTGTTCTACTGGGTTAAAACCTAGAAAGTACAGATACTTCATTTGGGGTACCGTACTCGTGTCAGACACGGGACACACCTAGGAAACTTGTCTTTTGTTTCTTTTTAGTATTAATCTTGAAGAAGTCCAAATTCAGTAAGGATGTAGTGTAAAACCTATGTTTTACACCATCCAATAAGAGATTATCTCATCAGATTTTTACTTAAAACTCAATACATCCTACCACATATAATAACATCTCAATTAACTCACAATTAAGTTGGATTTTTAAATGGTTATTAGAATTGATTGAGTGTGGTTGTGCATATTCTTTAATATGTAATATGATGATATGCCATGTTAAAATTGGAGGGTAAAATTTGTATTTTACACCACATCCTTATAAAATTTAATCTCATCTTGAACACTATGTAGTTATGTTTTATTTTACTCTTTTAGATCTTATCCTTGGTTTTTATTCTAATTTCTAAACATCATATATTAGCCATGAATTCACTTTATTATCCTTTATTGCTCTTAAATTGATATATATTTGACCTTTGGGTCTAGTTTTTTATTGATGAATTACTTTTCTTTCTCAACAAAAAAAAAAAAATTGATATATATTTAATGCTTAACAATATTTAAAAATAAAAATATATTTAATAATTAATTAATATATGTATTCTCGTAGTATCCAAGTCCTAATTTTTCAAAAATTGTCATGTCACCATCTCATACTTGTGCTTGTATCCATGTCCGTACTTCATAGGCAAAATTTGCCAACTAGCATGTTTTTAGAAAAAAATTTAAGAAAGTAGTACACAGACGAAGTTAATTAGTTAAGTACACTAATTAACTTCAAACTCGAGTTCCAAAAACAATCTACTTAACTAATTAACTTCAACCGCATGCTATTCACCAAATTTTTTTCTAAAATGTTACTATTCAACAAATTTTGCCATACTTCATAGGTTATAATGAGGGGTAACAATTACTAAAATTGATCAGGTTGCAAGATGAATTTACAAAGTGTGGGACTCATGTAAGGCTTTAGGTTAAACCAAGGCTCCACATTGCTGCTTCCAAAAAATAAATGGTTGTAGCCTTTTTATGCATATGCTTATAATTATATACAGCATAAATATTTACAAACTACACTCCTAAATTTTGAAAGTCTTGGAATTTTACACTCTAAAATTATATTTTATTTGCATTAGCAGCTCATTTATCCCTATTAATTGTTATGAGTCACATAAATTTGCCACGTATGTTTAGTTTGTCTAATAAATTAAAGTCATGTCAGTGTGTAGCCTGAAAAACTTTAAGTAAATAAAGTGATTTTAATTACTCCACACTGGCTCAACAAAAGCTAGCACCAAGACTATAGACTACAAAAACGTGTGTCAAATCAGTGTGCGTAAGATACGGGTAGATGGGAATATGCGATCGGTGTCATAAAATTAGAGAATTAGATCCCAACCAAGTTGTTTAAACGGGTTCCTTCTTTGGTTGTTCGGAAAATGTGGGAAAATGAAGGAAAGTGAGTTTTCAATGAATGAATTATGGGTATTTAACTTTAGCCCCATGCTATTCACCAACTACCAATCATGTCCTTTTTTTGTTTTTTGAAAAATTACAAGATATAGGAGGGACACTTATCTTTTATTTCTTTATAGTATTAATCTTGAACACTTATCTATTTATCTTTTATTTACTCTTTTAGATCTTATTCTTGGTTTTTATTCTAATTTCTAAACATCATATATTAGTCATGAATTCACTTTATTGCCATTTATTTCTCTTAAATTGATATATGTTTAAATGTTTAACAATATTTAATAATTAATTTATATACGTATTCCGCCTTATCCAAGTCCTAATTTTTCAAAAATTGCCGTGTCACTATGTCGTACCTGTACCTGTATCCAAGTCCATACTTCATAGGTTACAATGAGTGGTATCAATTACTAAAATCAATCAAGTTACAAGATGAAATCACAAAGGGTGGGACTTGTGTAAGGCTTCAAGTTAAACCAAGGCTCCACATTGCTACTTCCACACACACACACACACACACACCCATGTGTATAATTATATATAGGCTAAAGTACAAACTATACTCCTAAATTTTGAAAGTTTTTGAATTTTACATCTTAAAATTTTATTCATCAACAGCCCCTTCATCTATATTTTCTGATAAATGTCATATAAATTTGTCACACATATTTAGTTCATCTAACAAAATGATATCAAATCATTTTTTAGCTTGAAAAACTCTAAATAAATAAAGTGATTTTAATTATCCCACAGTGGCTCAACAAAAGCTAGACTACAAACAGCATGTCAAATCAATGTGCGTAAGATAAGGGTAGGTGGGAATATGTGATCGGTGTCATAAAAATTAGAGAATTAGACCCCAACTGGATTGTTTAAACGGGTTCCTTGTTTGGTTGTTGGGAAAATGTGGGAAAATGAAAGAAATTCAGTTTTGAATGAATGAATTTTGGGTTTTTAATCCTAGTTTGCATCTGAGAAAGCAAAGAAAAAGAAAATAAAATTATCAAAATAAACTAATTCTAAATATTTTATTTTATTTTATTTTTTAAACTAAGGATATTTGGCAGCTTAATAGCATAAAAACTAATATTTTAACCGTTAGCTATGTTAACATTTTTTTTATCCACTACTTAACTGATTATTTTGACATAATACTAAAAGGTTAGAAAATAAATTGATACATTTGAAATATTAGTGACTAAATTCATAATTTACCCTAATCTTAATCATTAGCAAAAATATCGTCTTATTTAATATATATTTTATGATACTAGATGAATAATAACAATTTTAAATTTCTGTTCCTTAAAAAAAAATTAATAATAATAATTTCTGTGGACTACTATATCTTATTCCTTATTTCTCCTTTCCTCTCCTGTTCCATATATTAAACACTGAAGATGCTTGATTATGAGTTATTCAATAAGCTCCCAACATGTAAAGAAAAATCTATTTGATAACATAAACTAGTTGAAATTGAAAATAGCAGCGAGCTAGATTTTACCTTTAATATCTATTATTCCCTCCTCAATAAGCTTCGGAATATGTAATGCGAAGGCCAAGTTTCCTGGTCCAGCAGGCCAAACTGAAGCCCTTTTAATTCCCATCTTCTCAGCAACTTCTAGTGCCCACCCAACCGTTGTATCAGCAATGATACAACTGATCTGATCATCATCATTTGACTGGTTAATTTTCTCAATCAAGTCCTTCAAATGGCCTGGCATCACTTTTTCAATACTTTCCATCAGCTTAGGAGTATCATTTCGATCATCCCCAGGTTCTAGTCCATCTGGGATTGAGACCAGTCTTATTGGGCTCTTCTCTTCACTCTTCACTGCCATTGAAGCTGTGAGTTTTGCATGTATGAACTCAGTGTTAACAAATGTGACATTGATCCCATGATCAACGATCTTGTGTGACAACTTCATTAGAGGGGCAACATGACCCTGTGCTGGAAATGGGATGACTAGCACATGTATTGGTTGCCTCTCCATGACACCTTGGCCACAGTTTATCAAAGCTTTGATCCTAAAACACATTTCTGTCGGTCATTTTGTTGATTTGCTCAATGTCAGCGTATGGCTTGAATTATGCCACGTTGACAGCCCGACAGGTTTTGTTTTCTTTACTTTGTACGTAGTAGCAAAAGTTTATCATGGCGGACCATGTAGAACTTTTTTTTTTTTTTTTTTAAGTAAAGTAAATAGACTTAGGTAGCGATTGGATCTGATGAAAGTGACTGCGTCTTTTTTTTGTTTTTGTTTTTTTTTTTTTTTTCTCTCTGAGAAGTCAGTTTTCACGTGCACTGCACTGTTTAGTGGGTCTCGTATACTGTTCACAGAACCCACAAATTTCTTTTTTCAACAAAATTTTCATTAAAAATAGATCTCACGGTACTATTCACACATTTAAAAATTATTTTATCACAATATTTTCAGTTTTCAGGAAAATAAACAATATCCAAACGAATAATATTTGATCGTTTGAAATGAAGAGGAGTGTTAATTGAGAAAGATTTCATAACAAAGGAAAATCACACAGATGCTGCCTCTCCCATGAGTCATGGGATCCTTTCCCGTTTCTTTAGTTCATGTATATGTTTATGTTGGTGCAAACACAATAATAATGAAAACAACACAAAAAGAAACTGAATAATACGATGAATATTATTAATTTGAAGAGATAAACACAACACTATTTGGACTGAGGGCGCGGCACTCGCTCTCTTTAAGGAGATTCAAGCTCTTGGTTGGCTAATCTTTGTAACCGGTGCAGACCTTCTCTGACTTGTCTCCCCCAGGATACAACAGCCCAACAAATGTTGTATGGCTATAACAGCTTCTGCACAAAGTGTTCAAGCCCAAAGCTCCACCAGAAGAACACCTTTCTTTGGCCCGAAATCTCTCAAGTATTTAAGAATATTATTGAATTCACTCTCTCACACAATACACTTTGCTTTTAACTATTTTCTTCATTCACTCTTGATATGAAATTAGTCCATAGTATAGCCATATATATAATCTTCCAACTCTTCACATAACCTACATGTTATTTATTAATTTAGAAAACTTCTCTTAATTTATTTAATCTAACTTACATACAAGTAACTCTTTCTTTAACAAATTATAACTCATCTCTTTTTTCATCTTCAGTTATTTTGAGTTTCAACATATTTAATTTAAAATGTACTAACATTCCCCCACTCATTTTAATATTAAATTCGGAAAATGAGAGATTACCGGGCAAAGAGGGATTATTATGCATCATGAAGGTGTGCTCTGCATTGAACCTTCACTTAGTGAAACAACAATCTCTACTCTAGAGTCAGTAGTGGTCTCCGACTTGAACTATGACTACTTAGGGGAAATAAAGTATTACTACTCACACATAATGATCCAGGTGTTGACATGAGCTTTTATAGCTAGCACTTTACGGCCGTGTGCTGATCCCAGTTTCATGAGTGTATTTGAGATTAAGTCCAAATCTCATAGGGAGCAGCCCCACCCCCACACTCACATAGGTGAAATTTTGTTAAGGGTGCTCCTGTAATTCTGACACCCCACTCATACGAGCTACAAATTTCATTAAGAGTTTTTTACGCAACCTCTCCACATTACAGGATAAATGCACTTACATCATAGGGATGAACAATTAAAAAATTATTTACAAGATAAATAATTAAAAATAAATTGTGCATTTCTTACGACCATCGTATGATTCGTTTTTTCCATTGAACCCAATTCTCAGGATCTCTGGTCCTTGGGTTGGGTATCCTCATACATGGCTCATGATTCTATGGACTTTAGTCCTAACCCCCTCGATGTATTCCAGACCCTATCTTTTGCCAAGGCCTTGGTAAATGGATATGCAAGATTATCATTAGATTTAATATAATCCACAGTTATGATGCCACTACTCAAATAAGATCGCACAGTACTGTGTTTTCTTCTTATAGGTCTGGATTTACCGTTGTAGTAACGATTTTTAACTCTACCAATTGCAACAGTGCTATCACAATGAATTAATATAAGTGGAATTGGCTTTTCCCAAAGTGGAATTTCATACAATAAATCTCTAAGCCAATTTGCCTCTTCACTAGCTGAAACTAATGCTATTAATTCAGCTTCCATTGTTGAATTAGCGATTATTGTTTGCTTTTTAGACTTCCAACAAATAGCACCACTACCTAAGGTAAAAATATAACCAGTGGTAGAGAGAGAATCACCTGTCAAAGTATTCCAATCGGCATCACTAAAAGTTTCAATCACAGCAAGGTACTTTTTATAAAATAAGCCATAATTTTTGGTACCAATTAAATATCTCATGACTCGCTCAATAGCTAGCCAATGATCTTTACTAGGTTTGCTAGTAAATCTGCTAAGCACTCCTACTGCATATGCAATGTCAGGTCTAGTACAATCAGTAGCATAACGCAAACTACCAATAATACTAGCATAATCCTTTTGATTAAAAATCTCATCATCATTATTAACGGGAAATAAATGAATACTAGAATCAAAAGGAGTAGCTACACTTTTGTGATTATGAAAATTATATTTTCTCAATATTTTCTCAACATAATGCGATTGATCAAGATATATTCCATCACATGCTTTTGTAATTTTCATGCCTAAAATAAAATTAGCCTCACCAAGATCTTTCATATCAAAATGGCTTTTAAGCATATTTTTTGTCTCATTTATAACATGCATATTTGAGCCAAAAATCAACATATCATCCACATAGAGGTTAATAATAACATGTAAATTATTCCACGATTTAGAATAAATGCATTTATCACATTCATTTGATTTATAACCATTCTCAATCATGCAAGAATCAAACTTTTCATGCCACTGTTTAGGTGCTTGTTTTAAGCCATATAGGGATTTAGTTAGCTTACATACCTTGCTTTCTTGTCCAGCCTCTACAAAGCCTTCGGGTTGATTCATATAAATCTCTTCTTCTAGGTCCCCATTTAGAAAAGTAGTTTTTACATCCATTTGATGAATTTTCAAATCAAAAATTACAGCAATAGCAATTAACAATCTAATAGATGTAATTCTTGTTACCAGAGAAAAATGTATCAAAGAAATCAAGATCAGTTTTTTGTTTAAAGCCTTTTGCAACAAGTCTAGCTTTAAACTTATCTATTGATCCATCCGGTTTCAACTTTTTTCTAAGGACCCATTTACAACCTATGGTCTTACAACCCGGTGGAAGATCTACTAATTTTCAAGTTCTATTAGAAATTAGAGATTCCATCTCATTATTTACAGCCTCTTTCCAAAATATAGCATCAGGTGATGTTAAAGCCTCTTTTAAATTTTGGGGATTTTCCTCAATGTTAAAAACATAATAATCATGACCAAAATCCTTTTCAACTCTAGCTCTTTTACTCCTTCTAGGTTCCATTTCAAAATTTTCTTGATTTTGTAAATGTGAAGTAGAAGAACTAGGTTGTGACAAAATATTTTCTTCACCCCCACTATTTTTCAATTTAAAAGGAAATTTTTCTTCATGAAAAATTGCATCACCAGATTCGAAAATTATTTTGTTTTCAAGATCAAAAAATCTATAGGCTGCACTATTAATCGTATAACCAAGAAAAGCACAGGTAGTAGCTCTTATACCTAATTTAGGCATTTTAGGGTCAGTAAGCCTTACATAAGCAAGACAACCCCATACTCTCAAATATCCTAAATTTGGCTTATGTCCTTTCCACATCTCAAAAGGTGTGGTATGTGACTTTTTATGTGGCACCCTATTCAAAACATGACATGCAGTTAAAATAGCTTCACCTCAAAAATGTAAAAGTGCACCAGATTCAATTAACATGGCATTTGTTAACTCAATTAAAGTTCTATTTTTTCTTTCAGCCACACCATTAGAAGCAGGTGAATATGGTGCAGTAGTTTCATGGATAATTCCCAAAGATTGAACAAATGAGTTGAATGCACTTGATTCATACTCACGGCCTCTATCACTTCTTATTCTTTTTATTTTTCTACCGAATTGATTTTCAACTTCTTTTAAAAAATTTTGAAATTTTTCAAAAGCATCACTTTTATTTTTCAACAAATAAATAGTTGTATATTTTGAGAAATTATCAATAAAAGTGATAATCTATCTATTTCCTCCACGAGTTAAAATTCCCTCAAATTCACATAAATCGGAGTGAATTAACTCAAGCAATTCCGTATTTCTTACAACATTTTTATGAGGCCTTTTTGTAATCTTAGCTTGACTACAAGTTTCACATTTTTCAAAATCTTTTGATAGTCTTGGAATTAATCCTAAACTACTCATGATTCCCACATATCTACTATTTATATGGCACAAATGAGTATGCCAAAAATTAATAGAAGAAAGCATATAAACTGAACTGGTAGATGCTTTATTATTCTCAATATTCAATTTAAACATTCCATCACAAGCATAACCCTTACCCACAAATAATCCCTTTTTAGTGATTACATAATTATCAGATTCCATAGTTTGCTTGAAACCAGCCTTGTTAAGCAAAAAACTTGACATCAAATTTTTCCTCATGGACGGAGTGTAAAGAACATCTTTCAATGTTAGCACACGTTCAGAAGTGAATTTCAATTCAACCTCACCACTCCCAAGAACCTTGTTTTTGCTAGAGTCACCAAGCATAACAGTTTTTTCTTCTTCAAAAGGAGTGTACAACTTGAACCAATTTTTGTCATAACAGACGTGCCTATTAGCACCAGAATCTGCCCACCACCCTTCAACATATTGCACCATATTGATGTCTGTAATCATAGCCACTAAAGGCTCTTCGGTTACGTTAGCCTGCGGGACAGATTCACGTTTCCGAAATTTGCAAAATTGAGCAATATGCCCACTCTTGCCACAGACAAAACATGATCTATTAAATTGATCTTGTGAAGGGGGTCTTTGGTTCTTATTGTAATTTTTATTTGGGTTTCCCCTTCCTTGAGGTCTATTATTATTTTTAAAAGCTCCCTTTTTAGGCTTCAATTGACCATTTCTAGGAAAATGATTTTTGGGCATATTATTATTGGCTGAAATAAGGTTTACCTTTATGGTGAAATTACTATTGCTCTCTTGTGTCATGAGTGCATCTTGTCCTCTAGCCTCCTTCTCCACACGGATGCGTGTGATCAAAGTCTCCAAGGACGTCTCCTTTTGTTTGTGCCGCAAAGTCTTTTGGAACTCCCTCCAAGATTGTGGTAGTTTATCAATTATGCCAGCTACCACCAAATTGTCCCCAATCTTTATGCCTTCAGATCTCAATTCTACCACAATTATTTGGAAGTCTTGTGCTTGATCCACCACTGATTTTCCATCCACCGTTTGGTAACAGAAAAATCTACTAGCAGCATACTTTTTTGCACCAGCCTCCTCGATATCATACTTACTTTGTAAAGCTTTCCAAATTTTTTTGGCAGAATTATAAGTTGTATCATAATAATCATAGAAATGATCGGCAAGACAATTCAAAAGATAAGAGCGACAATTATATTCATCTTTTGTATACTTATCTATTTTTTCTTGATGGAGACTATATTCTTCCTCACTCATCTCATCGGTAGAAACCTTTGATGGATTCTTGTCAGTGAGGATGTAGGCGACCTTGAGAAGACTCAAATAGAAGAGGACCTTTTCTTTCTACCTCTTGAAGTGGACTCCCTTAAAGCGAAAGGGCTTGTTGAAATCTCCAACAGGCTCATTTGGTTTCTCTTGTGCAGGCTCCATGTTTGAATCTCCTTAAAATTGTTGGTGCAAATACAATAATAATGGAAACAACACAAAGAGAAACTGAATAATACGATGAATATTATTAATTTGAAGAGATAAACACAACACTATTTGGACTGAGGCACGTCACTCGCTCTCTTTAATGAGATTCAAGCCCTTGGTTGGCTAATCTTTGTAACCGGTGCAGACCTTCTCTGACTTGTCTCCCCCAGGATACAACAGCCCAACAAATGTTGTATGGCTAGAACAGTTTCTGCACAAAGTGTTCAAGCCCAAAGCTCCACCAGAAGAACACCTTTCTTTGGCCCGAAATCTCTCAAGTATTTAAGAATATTATTGAATTCACTCTCTCACACAATACACTTTGCTTTTAACTATTTTCTTCATTCACTTTTGATATGAAATTAGTCCATAGTATAGCCATATATATAGTCTTCCAACTCTTCACATAACCTACATGTTATTTATTAATTTAGAAAACTTCTCTTAATTTATTTAATCTAACTTACATACAAGTAACTCTTTCTTTAACAAATTATAACTCATCTCTTTTTTCATCTTCAGTTATTTTGAGTTTCAACATATTTAATTTAAAATGTACTAACAGTTTATATATATCAATACCTATTGGATATGTAAATGTTATGTAAAAGAAAAAAACTTCTGCAACATACCTATTTTATTATGATAGAGTTGATGAAAGACTCTTGAATTTGACTTCAAGATTTTATTATGATGGAGTGTTTGGAGCATTTTAATATTAATTAATTAAAATAAACAAATTTTACGACATAAATGTAAAGATGTGGGAGTGAATATGGAAGATGAAGAGTTAGTGAGAATGTTTAATCCCATAATGAAAAGAAAAGAGACTATTTTGTTCTTTTTAATTGTGATGATTAATAAGCTAATATGAATTGACTCAGATATTAGGTCAGATACGTGCACAAATGGGAGGTTACAAAGCTCTCCCAACTAAGGGCTTGAATCTTAATTCAAACTCATAAGCTTAAGCTCTAAGATTAAGTGCTCCTACATGTTATATCAATTATACTAAACTAACTTAAACTTTAGCTATTTTCCTTTCAAGGCAAGAATATTCTCGTTACTCATGAAGGCATCTTTTTCATTTTAGTGCATTAGTAAAGTATTAGCTACATTCATCAAAACTATCTTTGACTAATAGTACTATATGCAAAGATAGTTCTGATGAATGTTGCTAAAACTTTATTAACGCACTATCAATACTAATAGAACTATATTAGTACTTTATTAATGCACTATGAGAATTGAGAACTACTTTTTAGTGTTTTTTCAGATTTTCAGTTAAGAGTTAAGTGGCGTTTTGATAATAATACGTGATAAGTAGGAACCATTGTATAGACTTGCCACGCTCAAAGTCAGACCAAAGTCATTCTCAAAAAAAAAAAAAAAGTCAGACCAAAGGCTTTTTCCTTTTTCTTCACGCCATTTTTTTTTCTCTGAGCTTCTATCTTCTTTCTTTCTTTTTCCCTAGAAAAAGCTGCATTCCCTTACCCACACGAATTATATGCACGGTGCATTTATCTCTGTTTCTTTTAAAGGCTCTACTTGTATTTTCTTTGGCAGCCCTTTGAGAGGACTAGACCAAAGCAGTTCACACTACGACCAAAACTCGTCTACAGTTTAAACTCATGTAACTAGAATTACTCACGTAACTAGCAATTCTTTAAAGTATGTAATGGAATATGGGCGCAACAGTACATCAAAAATAGACAGTTTAAAACTCTTGCAATTTGACGTTTCCAAAGGCATCCGACATCTAAAAAAACAATGAGTGCCCGCATCAGACACCACAATCACAGAACAAAAATTATAATAAAGTAAATAATCTCTTGTGCCTCAGTTGGAAGAGTACATATCAGACAGCCTGACTGGAACATGTAGTGTGGAAATTTTGTATTAATCAAAGAAACAGGCATACTTTCAGTGATGTTTCCTTGGAAATAATTGTCAACAATGAAGTTTTAAGGAAAAACAAAGACTTAATGGCACTCTAGCATTCACACAGAGTATAATAGAAAAATGTGTAAAATTTATATAATTTTGCTTAAAAATGATTCACATCAATCTGTATAAATTTACAAATTTGTTATAGTAACCGTGTAAAATTTACAAATTTACTACAGTAACCGTGTAAATTTACACTGGCACTATTCATTTTACCAAAGTTGTCAAAATCGGGATCCTACGTAGGATCGTGGGAGGTAGGTATGATCGTGGATCGTAAGATCCTACCTATTTTCAGATTTTAAGCAAAAAACCTATTGATAGTGACTTTGTATGTTATATAATCACTTAAAATATGAATTCATCCATTAAAAAAAAAAAATTGCATAATAAAATGTAATTTGCACACACTACATCATTCTTATGTCATTCTATTGAAACAAAATATATTTAACTTTTGACATAATGTATCTAAAAAGTTTAGTACATGTTTAATTAGCAACTAAGTACCAAAATATTATCTACACATATGGAAAATATTTTCCAAATTCTAAGTTCCAAATCCAAAATAAGTTAGGCTAGTTAGCATATAAAAACTAGCTAACTACAAATTTACAATTTGTAATCCAAAAGAGAATTCTCAATCTAAGGTAAACTAGCTAATTACAAATATGAAATCAAAAAGAGAATTCTCATTCTAAGGTTTCTTCTAATCTAATCACTGTCATTGTCATATCCCATTTCATCATCTATATCCTTCCTAGTATCAACATCCATGGCGTAATCCTCGAAATCCCTAACTCTCTCAAATCCAGGTGGGGGCCCATCACTATCATCATCATTAGAACCATCATCATTTTCATGATATTCATCACTAACATCATGAACCAGCACACTTTTTCCTTTGGCAGCAACTCTTGAAACCTTATCATCACCTAACATTGATAACCAAAATATAAAATTTTTTTTGATAAGTAAAGTATACAAATATAAATTAGTGATTAGTGGTCACACATTCAAACTATACATAGGTAACTTGTATAAATATTAGCTATAAAGGAAGGCTTTAAAGTTATAAATTAATACCTTCATTGTCTTCATCAAAATTTGCACTATCATATTCTGAATCTATAGAATCTGCTGCTAACCACTCATCATCAGAAGACAAATTCTCCAAACCAATTTCTTCTTTTGTACTCAATGGTTTAGCTCTTTTCTCTTTTATCTTCAAGTTGTACATAATGAAGACCAAGTCATTCATTTTTTTCTGGTGTAAGCGATTTCTCCTTTTTGAATGTACCTATAGTTGTAACAATTTTAATTGAGAATTCTCAAACAGAGGGGAGGGGGGAAGAAACAAACTTTTACTAAGAAAGAAAATGGAAAATCATCTTGTCATAATATACCAAAGTCATTTGGTCTTACCATTTCAAACGCACTCCAATTTCTTTCACAACCAGATGAGCTACATGTTAAGCTCAATATTCTTATAGCAAATTTTTTCAATTCAGGACAGTCATTTCCATATGAGTCCCACCACTCAGCTGATACATATATGAATTATAATATCTTAGTCTTAAGAATATAATCTACAACTAATAAAGATGAATTTGAATGTAAAACAAAAAATGAAAAACAAAATTGTTACCTGGCTGTTTAGTATTTCTGGCTAGTATGGCAGCTTCAATACCAAAGAGTCCCTTTGCTTGTTTGAATTTTTCAAGTTGGACATCTATCTTTTTCCTATCACTAGCTTCTGGAACCATTCGTTGAAGACACGTATACAGTCCTAATTTAATATCTGAACCCGAATCCAAAGAAGGATCATAATGAATAGAAGGGTTCAAATAGTATCCCGCAGCATGCAAAGGCCTATGAAGTTGCATTTCCCATCGATCATCAATAATATCCCATATCTCTTTGTAACTACAATTTAAAACAGTGGATATTATATTAAAAAAAAACTATATATTTAATAAGCTAATGAATTAAAAACAAATGTAAATTTAAGGAAGATATAAATAAAATGGTTACCTCTTTTGAACATTATTGAAATTTTTCTGTATTTCTTCTTTTGCTTTTTCCATTTCTAGATAAATGAATCCCATTGGAGGTATATCAGAGTCAACCATGCGAAGTACATTTAAAAGGGGTATTGCAGCCTTCAAGCATTTGACAACAAGTCGCCAAAAGCCGTTGTTATCCATAACTATGGCATGAATTCTTTTCCCTTCTTTTGTTTTTGCAAATTTACTACACCTCCATTGTTCAAAAGAAAACATTGTCATCAATTCTCCTTTGAACTCATTAAGGCATGACAATGTCAAATATGATGTTGCAAATCTAGTGGCAGCAGGTCTAATCAATTCCCTCCCTTTAGTGAAATCCCTCAACCAATTTAAAAGCATAGCTCTAGAATATATGTACGTTGTAATCTTCTTCCCCTTTGCAATTGTGTTCTTATGGTCCTTAATCTTTTTTTCAAAATCCTCAAGCATCAAATCCAAGCAATGGGCAGCACATGGAGTCCAAAACAAGCACTTTCTCTTCTGCATCAACATCTCTCCAGCTAGTTTGTAGTTTGCAGCATTGTCAGTCACCAATTGCACAACATTCTCCTCTCCAACCCTATCCACAACTTCATCTAACATTTGACAAACTTTTTTAGCTATTTTAGATATGTCAGATGTGTCTATAGAGTATAGGAAAATGGTTCCTTTAGGACTATTCACCAAAAAATTACAGATGAATCTCCTTTTCTTATCAGACCAGCCATTAGACATAATTGAACAACTTGTTTTTTTCCATTCAACCTTATATTCTTCAAGCATTTGTTGTGTAAAATCTACCTCTTTCTTCAAGCATGTCTCCCTAATCTCATGATAGGAAGGCGGCTTGAGGCCAATTCTAAATCTTGAAATTATATCAATCATTCGCAAAAACTCCAGATTTTTGACACAATTAAAAGGGATGGCACTAGTGTAGAAGAATCTAGCAATTTGTTGGATCACTAGATCACGTTCTCCTTTTTTAAACACACGATTCATTGTTACTTGCTTTTTTTTTTTTTTTGTAACAAACTTATCCATGGAGCCTATGTGTCTCCCCTCCCTTTTGATGAATGTAGTTGTTGTACTTCAACTAATTCATCATCACTACCATCATCCTTTTCTTCTATAGTATACCACCTTTTCTTTTTTATAGATGCTTCAGCTTGGGCATACAAAAGAGCCACAAATTTTTCCCTCACCTTTTCTGGCACACTAGGACAAGCTGAAACATTTTTCCTAGTCCCAGCTAAATGATGATTCAGCCGATATATACCCCCACTATGAATTTCTTTGCAATAATTACATTGAACTTGCCTTGAACCTACTTCAACACCATGTTCCCATCCTAGGTCAGACCTATTTCCTGGTGCATTTTTTCGCTTAATTTTCTTTCTAGCCAAAGTAGACATTGTATATTTGTACTAGAGCTGCAAAAAAAGACACCAAGATACAGAGCATGCTCAAAAAATCACACAGAAAATTCATCAAACAGGTTGTGTGCAATTCTAAACTACTAATTGTGTTTACTAATATTTCTCAAAGAATCAAATACTGAAGATTAGGTTTCATAATTTTTCAAATTTTACTTAATTTAGTTAACAAAATAGAAAAATAAAAACCTTAAAAGATTTGTCAAAATCATATACACAACACAACAATCTGGAATCAAGCTATCAAAGCACAAATAAATGATAAACTACTAACTACCTAAACAAATTACTAGAAAGCTTAAAGGCAGCGATGGGATGGCTCACGGCAACATCATTGAGAAGGCTGAGAGGTGCTGGGTTTTTGACAGAGGATTGAGGAGGCGCGGGACTGAGGAGTTGACACTGAATGTTTCTAAATATTTTAGGTTTTGTTTTTTAAAACATTAAACTTAAGAAAGCTTAAAGGCAGCGATGGCTCACCATTGAGAGGGCTGAGAGGGGCTGGGTTTTTGACAGAGGACTGTGGAGGCGCGAGACAAAGGTGCTGGTCTGCTGGAGCTTAGTGTTTCTAAATATTTAGGTTTTGTTTTTGAAAACGTTAAACTTAATACTAAAGGTTTTTTTGAGATTTTCTGTTGAGATAGGGGTAAATTTGGGACTTCAATTTATTATTGGGTTCTGATAACCCATTGGGCTTGTGGGTTTAGGACCTTTAGGTGGACCGTGGATTATCTTACCGAACCCAAATGACCCAAATGAATCCCACTTAAAAAAAAAAAAAAAAAAAAAAAAGAAGAAGAAGCAAAATGGTAGGATCGATAGGATTGGTAGGATCCCATACGATCCTACGATCCTGCACGATCCTACCGACGATCCTAACATTTTTGCGATCCTGCTATGATTTTAATCTTTTTAGTGAGGTGAGATCATAAAATCGTGCGATTTTACGATCCGGATCACGATTTTGACAACCTTGCATTTTACATTTAGTTGTTTATTTTTTCTTTACATTCCTCAAGGACGAAGGAAGAAAGTGGACGATAGTTGTTATGTGTGAACTGTGAAGAAAGAGAAACAATTAAAAAAATCAAGAAAAATTAATATTTTAGTAAAATATAGTGTAAAATAGATAATCTGATGTAGAGTGTTTTAAAAAGTAAGTATGTAAACAAAATTTTTTACACAAGCTAATGCAAATGCTCTAAAATCCTTGTTGCGGAATCTTTTGTCTTAAACACCAAAAATAATTGGAGAGCCCAACCCAAAACCCTATCCAAGTATGGATCTTGGAAGCTAGTGGGGCAACACAACTCAGTACTCGATTTTGAAAGCTTAGAGTAAAAAAAAGGTCTAATGAAACAAAACTTAAAGCAAGTATGATGATTTGAAACAATGAGTGGAATAGCTGAGGATAATAAAATGAAGAATGTACATATGGCTAATTTTCCTTGCTTCCTTTTTAAGATCCCTCGCCCCTTGTAGAAATAGAGGTTTTTATCTTTCTTTTGGGTGCAAACATGAGAGAGATAGGTGCTGTTAATTAGGTTCTCATTTTATGCTTAGTTAAAGGATTAGGCCGCTGTAATTACTTTTCAGATTAAGTGTGTTGGGCTTACCAAACTGCGGTAGGCCTAGCCCAACCAACTAGTACTCATTTATTGGACCTAAAGGGCAAATGATTGTATAAAATATAAATATATTTATGATGCGTTTGGATGGCAGGATTTGAGCATATGGATTTTTATTTGAGTTATTAAAATCCAAATACCTTATTTGGATCATTTTAAAAGATCATTGGATTTGGATTTGAAAAATCCAATAAGGATTTAAGGATTTAAAATCATTAGATTAGAAATTGCATCTAAAATCAGTAGATTTAAAATCAAGGTATTTAAAATTTATTGATTTAAAATTCAAATTCAAATCCAAATCTAAATTAATATTTCCAAATGCAACCTTAGTTCACTAATAGGCCAACCCGCAAAAATAAGCCCTTAACAATTCTCGTCTTCCTCCCCATCACTTTCATACTCAGACTCCTCTCGTTCACTGTCAGAGAAATCCACTAGGCGTCGAGAAGATTTAGCAGTTGGCAGAGATGACTTGCGAGGGATGTCTTTTGGTCCCTATGACTAGAACACCAAAAGCGAAACTTTGTCTTAGCAGACAAAATAAATAATCACCTTTTCTTTGGGTGGGGGGAATCACTTAAGAGATCAAGTCATGAGACCTTTTTAGCATTTAGAATGCGTTTCTCAACTCGAGCTTCAACTTCCAAATCTTCCTCAAAGTGGCGGCGAGAAAGTCTTGAATCATAATAATCTGTCTCATCATCCTAAAAATTGGTGTACAATTAGGAGAATTGGTTCAGGCTTGGACAAACATTGTTAGGTTCTAAGACTTTAGGAACTAATGTATTAGAACTTCAATTTGTAATGTGTTGGAAAACTATGATCAAAATATAAAGTCTAGGTTTAGGCTTGCTCAAAGTGTGTTTACTTGTAAAATTGGAATCGAGTGATTGCAAAATTTATTGGACTAAATCTGCAAGGCTTGATCGATCGAAAATTAGACTCAATTGATTGAACCACACGCAGATTTATTTTTCTGCAGAAGTTCCAATTCAGCCCAAGCCTGTTTGACGTGTAAGGTTTTATGTCTTACTCCAAGTATAAAAGAAAAACCCCTAGCTACGTTTTTGAGGTCTTTTGATGGTCACATGTTGAATCTTTTGTGAGATCTAAAGGTGTTTACCTTCATACACACACATAGAGCTATCAAGATCAAGATTTGCATCAAAAACTTTATGGTGGTTTCAGTTGTTGCTTACAGAACTTAAAGAATATCTAAAACCTTTGAGTGGAGTCTCAAAGTCACAAGTAGGAGAACTTGTGGTTGCTAAAGATCAAAGAAAGAAGTAGTCTGTGGACTCAAAGCTGTTACGTGGTCGTGGTAGTAAGTTTTCTACTCGAGGTAGTAATAGGATGTTAGTGGTCTAAATCTTATTGTACAAACTTCAATTCTTTCATAGTGGATCTGGTTTACCTTGAGAATAGTTAGATTAAATCCTCCCCAGATTTTTTTACCGGTTAAGTTTTCCTGGGTTATCACATCGTTGTGTTCTTTATATTTCCGTATTATTTACATGATATGTTATTATTGTGTTAACCTAAAACTGAATAATTTATCTAAGTAATCGCTTGGCTAAATAACTAAGTTAAACAACTTGTGTTTAAAGGGTCTAAAAACATAACATATATAGAAAAATACTCCAGAATACTACAGGAAGATAAAGACTATAGGCTTTTCCATGCCTAAAACAATGTTAGTGGTCTCCAAGGTGAAAAGTACCAGTCAAATAATAAAATTCCATAGATGAAGGGGGAAAAGGCAAGTGTTTAACTTTTTCATCTATTTCCCATTCATTGTAAGAGTAAGAGCTGACCTCATCAAGAGCATCCTCCAAGAACCCAGGAGAAAGTTGGCGCCTCCTGTCTACAGTTGGGGTATATTTCCGGTTCACTTTTTCCCTCTTCCGATTAAGAAGTACATTAGCTCTGATGTTTTGACTTTCAGCCTACAAACCATTAGAAAAATGGACAAATGAAATTCATGATTCTCAATATAAAGCACACACCACTACTTAATGCAATTAATTAGTAATTACCTTTTCTTTTTCCTCTTTTTCCCTCTCAGGATCAATGTCAGTGATGCAGTTCTTAACCTTATAAACCTTTTTATGCCTTGAGTCAACAAGAGCAGTCAGCAGTCTATGAGAATTTGATGACAAAGATGACGGCATAAACCTCATCTTTTTTAAAATCCTTCCTTGAGATTGGAGAATTCCCTGAAAGCAAGGCATTTAAGGATTCAAGAAATCATGCAGTTCAAAACAGGACATGGAGAGAGATGTGAACGATTTTAATGAAAAGTAAAAAATAAGTGATGACCCTACAAGAAATCACATAAAAGGTCTTATATTACAATGGCCAAGTTTGGTGGGCAAGATTCAGGGTTCAGAACTGGAACCCATAATCAACAGCATCTATTCGGTATTTGGTATGCATATATAGCATGATCTTGTTCAAAAAGGCTAAACTCTATTCCGGCTGATATACAGATGACCCTAAATTCTATATTCTTGTCCTGCACGTACACTGCATTTAATTCTCTAAAAGAACATGAGAGGGCTTCTATAAAGTCAACTTCATCATTTCTGCCCCCACTACAAAATGTGGGGGTATTGGGCCGCGTTTGGAAAATGCAGCCATAGACCCCCTCTGGCCTATAGTCACGGGGTTTGGGCCACATTTGAAAACGCGGCCTAAAAAAATGCGGCTATAGGCCAAATCGGCTTATGGCCACGTTTTTTGGACCTAAGACCGTGTTTTACAAACATGGCCACATAACGTTCTTTTTGTAGTGCCCCTAGCATCTAGTTGACAGGAACCCCAGTCCCTAGAATAAAATTTAAGTCCTATAATAGTAAAAGCAGCCTAGAGGGGACATATTGCCAATAAACCCTAGCCCAAATGGGACTTTCTCCTCCAACAAGAATGGATAGAGGGTAAGGTCATGGGTCTAAAACCCAGTGGTTTTGTGCATAAATTACCAATCGGGGAAAAAAAACTAAACCTCTTTTAGCACCCAAGGAAGAAAAAACCTATAAAAGAAAATAACAATAAACTTCCAATATGGGAGGAGGACATAAATCTAAGGCAAGGACATGAACATCAAGGATGTGCCTCTAAACCCTAACACAGTGGCAGTCCCATGTCAACTTTTAAAACGTCTAAACCCTAATACCAAATACACTAATTGTCTATTATCAAGGGCTTCTAAGCTATTTTCCATTTATATTGACCAACACACACACGTGTATGTGTGGCTGTTTGTGTATACATATGACAGTACTATTGTAAGAATCTAGATTCAACTTCCATGTGACGTGATATACGCATGTTCTTACAAGTATCTAGAAAAGAGGGGGAGCGGCAGAATGAACTTGAAAATTCGTAACAAGTTTTGGTTTTATTACTGGGTCAAGGGATGCTATAGCAGGAAGGAATAATCAAATCAATTATCCTGGAGAGATAATTACAAAATATGAGTTTCTGACTATGAAATTGTACAGATGGCTAATTTTCCTTGCTTCCTTTTTAACATCCCTTGTCCCTTGTATATATATATATATATATATATATAGCTTCTGGGAATCACTGAAGCAGAAACTGAGGTTTTCATCTTTCTTTTGGGTGCGAATATGAGAGAAATAGGCGTTGTTAATTAGGTTTTTTTTTTTTTTTTTTTTTTTTTTTTTTTTTTTTTTTAAGAATTGGGCCGCTTTAATTACTTTTCAGATTAAGTGTGTGGGGCTTACCAAACTGTGGTAGGCCTAGCCCAACCAACTAGTACACATTTATTGGACCTAAGGGCCTAATGATTGAATTAAATATAAATAGATTTATGGTGCGTCTAGATGACAGGATTTGAGTATATAGATTTTTATTTAAGTTATTAAAATTCAAATAATTTATTTGGATAATTTTAAAAGATCATTGGGTTTGGATTTGACAAATCCAATAAGAATTCAAGAGATTTAAAATCATTGGATTAGAAATGACATCTAAAATTAATAGATTTGAAATCAAGGTATTTAAAATCTATTGATTTAAAATTCAAATCCAAATCCAAATTCATATTTCCAAATGCAACCTTAGTTCACTAATACCCCAACCCACAAAAATAAGCCCTTAACAATCCTAGTCCTAAAATTTTAGGGTTAAGGGTTGGCTAATCTAAGATCCATCCAAACTAAAATATTCAAAACCAATCATTTCTTGTAAATGAGCATTAACAATTTACACCATGTGGTGTTTGTTTTACACAGTTCCACACATTGTGTTTTTATAACTTGAAAACATGTCTCTTTATAACACAACTAGTAAGTTGCCCGTGCGATGTACATATAATGTTGTAATGTTTTATGTAAAATGGTTATGAAGAATTTTTTGCATATATTATAGCATAATTGTTAAATAAGTTTGTTAGTATTGAGTTCATCATAAAAAGCAATAATTATAAATTGCATGCACATTAATCATAATTATTTAGTTTAAGTAATGAACAATAAAAACACAACTTTGGAGGAATATTGTAAAATAAAAGTTAATATAAAATGTGTCTTTCTCTTTCTCCTTAATTCTAAAACAAAAAACACTTATGGATTTCCCACATCAATATCCCAAATACCCATAGTCAATCACGGCCTTTAAAAAACCCTCAAGTCCACAACGTTTGACCTTAAGATTAAAATCGTAATTGCAGTTGTCACTCAATATAAAATGCAAACCCCTTCCTTGGTTGTAGCCAACTCATACGGGTTAATATTAGATAAGACAACAATGTTGAAGCTAGGTAGATGTCATTGAAAGATTGAAAGTAAATAACATCATTTTGGTTTATGTGTATTTGACATGGGTTGACATGAAGGGCTATGTATAGATGTATATAAAGGAGTTTGGTAGGAATATTTTCAAGAAAATTTTCGGAGGTGCTACTTTCCATGTAACTATTTGGGTAAATGAATGCTTGGAATTCATATCTTATATAAATTTTATAGGTTTCTCGTTATTCTAAATGAAAAATATAGGAGAATGTGAAAGCAAATATATATTTAAAACCTAATAATTTTCAATTGTTACAATTATATGTCCAATTTGATTGATCAATTCCCTAAAGAACAAACAATAGAAAAAGGTAAAAAGCTTCATTTTATACCTCAAACTTCCTCATTAGCCAAGCAAAGGAATTTTTTTTTTCCCTACGGTGAAATCATAATTTCCATCATAATTGAAGGTACAAAAAAACATACTTTAACCTTACGATCAAATGATAAAATTACAAACAAATATACATCTAAAAAATCAAAGAATTTAAATATATGAATAACAAAACTTAGCTAGCAATGAAAAAACAAAACTTCAAACAAATATGTGTGTGTGTGTGTGTCTCTAGAAAATGAAAGAATTTGAATTATATGAACAAAAAAAGATAACCTAGCGTGAATGATGTGTGTGTGTGTGTGTGTGTGTCTAGAAAATCAAAGAATTTGAATTATATGAACAAAAAAAGATAACCTAGCGTGAATGATTTTGACGCTGGTTTTCATCTCCTATTCCACTAAGCCATAGACACCCTGTTTTTTTTCTCAAGTTACTAAAGAAAGTAGTTGAAGGAAAAAATTGGGGCTTCTAATCTGTAAAAGAGTTTGTCCTCATGTCAAACATTTGAAATTAGTGATTTTTTTTTTTTTTTTTGGTTTTTTATTAGACATCCAAAAAAAATATAAGAAGCAAAAATGAACCCTTTAGTATAGAGACAATAAGAATTGAGAGATGGGCACTATTGCACAAATGAAACCAAAGACATACACTTCAACAACAATAATATAATATTTATGTAATTCTAGATTCCATCTATGCTTTTCACAATTTGTCATACAATCAGATTAAATACATTAAAATTAAAGCGAAAATAGGCACGATTGAAGCACTTACAGCATTCAAAGAAAGAAGAAATTATCGAAGTGAGACCAAAAGGGTTGACACATATTTAGCATGGTAGGAATGATCCACAGCATTGTACTTGTACTTGTGAAGAGCCACTATTAAAGCTAAACATGAACAATGGATTTCGGATTAATTGATGTACTTAGTAGGTGCATTTGGATGAGGATGATACCAAATATGATAAAGCAAATCCAAACATAAGAAACAAAGGTCCAAATCATGCATGGAACGTATATAAAGAAACATGAAGAAATAACAGTAGATTCAAGAACAATGGAAAAGGTGGCAAAAATGGAAAAAGAAAGAGTAACCTAACCTTTTGGAAATTAGAATCACAGACACACAAAGAGATCAAGCAAGGCTTAGCTTGAGTGTGAAAGATATATAAATATTTGTAAGCGTGGAGAGCATGACTATAGTGGATTTGAGGGCTATTCAGCTTCTGCACTCATTCCTTAAAGCTTGAAACAAAACCTCTTGCATGACCAAACGGTAGGAAAAGAGAAGAGACATAAGTACCAGAATAGCAAGAGGCGAGAATAGGAAGAGGTGAAAGCGTAATGTTGGGATTAGTGATAAACTATGGGAATACTATGATTTATTGAGTAATAGTAAAAAGAATTTAATGTGAACTATTGGGTAGGAGTTAAAAAATTTTAATGAAAAGAGGGTAAAAATATTAAACGCAAAGTTAGAGCGCCACATGGCAAGAGCTCATGCACTTCCGCATGAGGTCTCTGCTTTTATATATATATATTGATATTGATGTGTTTTGTAAAACAAGTTTTTTCCTAACAAAAATAAATAACATTCTAAATAACCAAATGAATAAGCTGAGCTAATTAAAAAAAAAGGCCATTTATATATTTCAATAGACAATACATGGGAGGAACTCCGCCCTTCATTTCATCATTCAGCTGTACTTAAAACAAGGAAACACTTTAGGGATGCATAGGACTACACACTTGCCCTTTTCCAAAGGAAACACTTTATTTATCCATTTCATCCATCTCGACAGTCTACATAGATGTCCAATCCACTCCCATTAGGCCCAGCATCTATGCAGACTATTGAGTTTTCATCAATCTCTTCCCTTATAAGCATTTTTGACAGCTCTGTCACAACCTTCTTCTCCAGCCACCTCCTGATAGGTCTAGCACCATAAACCTGAACAGGGAAAAAAAAACCATTAAGTATTTTCATGCAAGCAAAAAGCAAACCAGATTTAAGCTTAAGGATACAAACTGCAGACACAATCTTTTTCACACCATTTTTTACAATTGTTGAGTTGTCAAGTTGTTGATATTCATATAGACTGAACATTGACACTACTCTATTGTCCACGATTAACAACTTGTCAACTCAACAGTAATGAAAATAAAAGTATTGAGAAAAGTTGTGTATTTAGACTAACTAGTAAGTTGCCTATGCGATGCACGAATAATATTTTAATGTTTTATGTAAGATGATTTTGGAGAATATATATATATATATATATATATATATATATTATAGCATAATTGTTATAAAATTTTGTTAGTAATGAGTTTATTGTAAGAAGCAATAAAAAAAAAAATACCTGTAGAGATTTCGGCGACTTGATAGTGGTGAGAAGTCAGCATAACAACAGTGGCGGCCCCTTAAACTCCTCTATTTCTCTCTCTTACAAATGCTTTGTCAATCTCAAGTATTTTATTTTGGAAACAGTGAAATAATGTGTTTCATTTAACAATCAACAACATTCTCATGTCTCTCTATCTCTCCATAGTGCCTTATTGGTTAGCTATATTAGTCCTTAATTATTTTTATTTATTATTATTATTATTTTTTTTTTTGCTTTTGTTTTTAATACTAAAACAATGGGCATGCTAAAAGACATGAATAAGAGATAAATGTGTGGTATAAGCTCAGACAATGAATGAGATAATAGTAAAAAAATAAGTTAATATGATCTTTTGGGTAACAATAAAAACAAAAAAAAACAAAAACAAAAAAAAAACTTAATGTAAAGAGGTAAAAAAAAAAAACTAAATGTAAAATTAGAGCGTCACATAGCAAAATCTCATGTGCTCCGTATGAAATCTCTGTTTTTATATATAGATTGATGATTGATTGATTGGAGAAAGGAATACTAACCGGATCATAGCTTTTCTCTAATACATAGTCCAAAGCAGCATCACTCACATTCAAGGCAATTCCCCTCTCAGCAAGCCGACTTGCAATGTCCTTCATTTGTAACTGAGCAACCTTCCTCAGCTGCTCATGTGAGAGAGAATCAAATAGCACAATCTCGTCGAGCCTATTTAGCAACTCTGGCCTGAAGTGCTTCCTTACCTGTCAAGTAACAACAAAGGGATTACTACCAATTTTAACATAACAGAAATATGTACATTTATTTGTTAAGTATTGAAAGTAATTCAATACCTCCTGCATTACACGAACACGTGCAACTTGCATTGAGACCTTGCCCATCAGTCCAGAAAGGAGGTATGTACATTTATTTGTTAAGTATTGAAAGTAATTCAATACCTCCTGCATTACACGAACACGTGCAACTTGCATTGAGGCCTTGCCCATCAGTCCAGAAAGGAGGTATGTACATTTATTTGTTAAGTATTGAAAGTAATTCAATTCCTCCTGCATTACACGATCACGTGCAACTTGCATTGAGACCTTGCCCATCAGTCCAGAAAGGAGGTGCTCTGCTCCAAGGTTTGATGTCATGATAATCACAGTGTTCCTAAAATCAACAGTACGGCCTTGGCCATCGGTTAACCTTCCATCATCTAAAACTTGGAGCAGAGTATTAGATATAGAGATGTGTGCCTTTTCCACTTCATCAAAGAGTACTACACTATAAGGCCTGCGCCTCACGGCCTCCGTGAGCTGTCCCCCTTCCTCATGTCCAACATACCTAAGAATTGCAAGAATAGAATGAGAGTAAGAATCTACTTGCACATCATAAATATATAAACACTGATTGAATAAATATGCCAAGACACTTACCCTGGTGGAGCACCAATTATTCGTGAAACCGAGTGTTGCTCCATATACTCAGACATGTCAATCCTCACCAACATATTTTCATCATCAAAGAGTTGCTCAGCAAGAGCCTTTGCAAGTTCAGTCTTACCAACACCAGTTGGACCTAGGAGCAGGAATGAACCTACTGGTTGTTGAGGCCTTCCTAAACCAGCCCTGGACCTCAATACTGCCTCAGCAACAGCACCAACTGCTTGATCCTGTCCAACTACTCTCTTGTGCAACCTCTCAGCTAGACCAATTAACCTAGCCTTCTCATTTTGGCCTAGCCTTGTGACAGGTATGCCAGTCCAGCGGCTGACAACCGCTGCAATATGATCTGGGCAGACAGTTTCCGTTAACATCAAGTTATTATCAGAATTTCCTTCAAGCTGCTCTATAGCAGATTCCACTTCTGGGATTTCTTCATATTTCAACTCAGCAACTCTAACTAAATTATCTCTTCTTTCAGCTTCTTGTTTTATATACAAGAGCTGTTCTCGCTTCTGCTTTAGTCGTCTAAGCTTATCAATCCTTTCTTTCTCCTTTTTATATTTCATCATCAAAGGTTGAAGCTTGTCTTTTAAATCATCACGCTCTTTCCGTGCCTATAAGGAGGACAATAGATTTAGAATGCAAATGATACAAAACACTTTACATAACAACCACAAGTATATTCCAGACAGTCTTTGAAAACAAACACTTACTTCAACAAGACGGGCTTTACTAGCTTTATCCTTCTCCCTTTCGAGCGCATGAAGTTCAACTTCGAGCTGTATTCGCTTCCTCTCAAGGTTATCAATTTCTTCAGGCTGGCTATCAAGTTGGACTCTCACTTTTGCACATGCTTCATCCATCAAATCAATAGCCTTATCAGGGAGATGATGCCCTAACCAAAAAGAAAACACATACATCAATATCTCAACTTCAAAAAAGAATAACAAATGAAAGAATTCATGTCTAAAAAGGAATTCAACACAATCACACGTGTCATGGTAATCTTGAAAGTACTTACCTGTAATGTACCGGCTTGAGAGCTGTGCTGCAACAACAAGAGCCCTGTCTTGAATCCTCACACCATGATGACCTTCATACTTCTCTTTCAAACCTCGAAGGATACTTATTGAGTCAGCAACACTAGGCTCTGCCACATACACCTGTTGGAGCCTTCTCTCAAATGCAGCATCTTTCTCCACATATTTCCTATACTCGTCTAGTGTGGTTGCACCAATGCACCTTAGCTGCCCTCTCGCAAGCATTGGTTTGAAGAGATTTGCAGCATCCATAGGCCCTCCAATTCTACCAGCACCAATAACAAGGTGAATTTCATCAATGAAAAGTATAACTTTTCCCTCAGCCTCTTCAACTTCTTTCAATACAGCCTTCAATCGCTCTTCAAACTCTCCCCTATGCGTTGCTCCAGCAATCAATGCACCCATATCCAACGCTATGAGTCTGTCTTTAGCAAGATTACTAGGGATATCGCCTCTCATAATCCTTTGAGCCAAACCTTCCACCACAGCAGTTTTACCAACACCAGGCTCTCCAATAAGGACAGGATTGTTTTTAGTTTTTCTGGACAGAATTGTAACAACTCTCCCTATCTCCTCATCTCTGCCAATGACTGGATCAAGCTTTCCTGCCATCTCAACAAGGTCTCTCCCATAAGTCTTCAAAGCCTGGAAATTGGTATCGCCGGAAGCACTCTCCACCTTTCTTCCTTGTTTCCCACGAAGCTTCTCGACCTCCGATTTCACTTGAGTAGGAAAAACACCTTGTTTCCTACGAAGGTTCTCGACCTCTGATTTTACCTTCTCCGCAGGAACATCGGCTTCTTTCAACAAGTCCCCAATTTGAGAATCCTCAAGAAGGCCAAGAATCAGCTGATCAACAGATAAAGGAGATTGGAGTTCATATAATGCCTGGTTGAACACTCTCGCCACTGCACTGGTGGCATTTTCACCACCAGCGTTGACAATTGCTTGTCCGAAGATGTCAGCAGCGCCGGAGATCGAAGCAAGAACAAGATGGGGATGATTCATCTTTTTTGCTTCTTAGCACCTATAAAGACTAATAAAATAAAAGAATAAAACAAACCACTATTAAACCTTTGTTACCATGACATCAAAACCACAAAGAACAGAATTCATATTGAAAAAGAAAGCTTGGTAACCAAAAAAATCACATGTGAAACGGAAAATTATACAATACCGCGGGGACCAGGTGTAGCAAACTATACGATACCCCAAATGAAACATGTACTTGAAGTATTGAAAGGAAACTAGCTGTTCCTTTAAAAAGAATTAGGAAAATGCTAAAGCTACTATACAAATTATCAGATTAACAACTTAATAACTTTCTTAATTTATTTGTTGTGTTCTGTTTAAAATACGACAACCCAGTTTGTCAGAACTATGTATTTTGTTTGGGGATCATGACAATCTAAATTTTACAAAGCAGAGGAGACAAAAAACACACACACACAAGTACAACAGCATTCCAGAGGCATTTAAGAACAACAACAGAGAAGCTGAATAGACCCAGCAGAGTCACACCATCATAGAACAATTTTTCACACAAAAATAAATAAATAAATAAAACACAAACAGAGAGAGAGTTTTTCCTTTACCTTTTTAGCAGAGACACTGGAATCGTTGATAGGTATTTAGAACTTGCTCTTTGCAGAGACACTGGTTTTGCAATCTCTGAAATCGTCAACAACAAAATTGTTACTTTTCTTTCAAAGAAAAGGAGAAATATTGTTTGAAAATTTTCCTGTGATGTTTTGGAAAAACAGAGTAGTAGCGAGGAGGAGAAGAAGAAGAGAGACTATTCCCTTTTGTTAAATCTTCAACGTGGAAACGTTGCCAGGTGGCGCTAGAAACTACATAACCCTCTCATGGTAATTCTTTGCTCATCTTGTGACTTGTCACTTGTCTTGTCTCTTTTTATCTATATTCTGATACTTTTGAATTATAATTGCTTTTTTGGAACTATGGTAAATTAATATTTTAACGTATAAAAATCTTATTTTTTTTTATTTTTTTTTTAATGAGAATCATATAATACACTTATTATATAATAAAGTTGACTTGGAAGTCATGGTCGCAGTAAGTGATGCACTTTTCAAAAAAAAAAAATTTACTTAGAAGAAGCTATTAGTCCAAATAGCCACTAAATTAGTAATTTTTTCTTAACTCAAAAAAGAATATAGAAAATTTTTAGATAAAAACATTTTATTTCTTCTTATCAACTTTTCTTCTATTGGGGTTTCTCAAAAAAAAACTTTTCTTCTATTGCTTTATCACTTCTTTGAATATAGTTATGTAATTATGTTTATTTTAACTTCTCCTTTTCGTAACTTTAAATTTCTAAGTTGATTATAACCTTTAAAAGAATTGGAATTCCTAATTTCAATAGGGTTTTAAATTTGGTATCAAATGGGACTCTGCTAATATATGTTCTTTAAAAAAATTATTCTAAATATTATAAAATTTGGGCATAAAAGCTTGTGGTGGTTGCGCCAAGTGGTTGTAGTAAACTGCACAATTTATTTTTTCATAGAAGCTGCAGTGGCACTAAATTGCAATTTTTTTTTTTAAAAAACTCAAAAAAGAAACATTGCAATTTTTTAGATAAAAAAATTTTATTTCTTTTTATCAACTTTTCTTCTATTGCTTTATCATTTCTTTGGATACAATTGTGTTGATTTTAACTACTTCTTTTGATAATTTTAAATTTCTATGTTGATTTTAACTTTTTAGTGTTCGTTTGGAATAGCTTATTTAGCTGAAACTGAAAATTTTTTGCTAAAAATGTTAAAAAATAAGCTGAATAGTATAGTGGGATCCTGAATAATAATAAAAAAAAGCTAAAAGTTGAGATAAGCTGAAAAATTCAGTTCATCCCAAACGCATACTTAGAGAGGAAAAAAAACTGTCATATTTCCTAATTGCCATCATTTACGTTTACTTTCTCTCTTTATTATTATTTTTTTTAACATTACGTTCATGTCAATATATGTGTGCGTGTGTGTGTTTTTTTTTTCATTCTATTTATATGACTTTTTTTATTCTTTTTTTTTTAGAGAAGTGCTACGTTAACAACATTTCCACAACAAATTATAAGTGGTAAATTGTTGTTGGTTCAAATTTGAACCTAAATCTGAAATTGTTTTTTTGTCCATCAATAATAACCTGTAACAATCTGTCACTTAAGATTTGTTATGAAAGTATTATGAAAATGTTGTGGATATATCATTTTTTTTATGAGATGACAACATACACATTAATTAGAATTCCTAATTTCAATATGGTTTAAATTATATATCAAATGGGACTCTACCAATATACATCCTTAAAAAAAAAGTTCATTCTAACCTAATAAATGTTAAGCTTAAAACTGTGGTTGAACCAAATAGTAATAATCTTTTAAAAAGACACAAAATTATAATTGTTCTTATCAACTTTTTTTTTTATATATCCCTATCAATTTTTTTAGATTAAAAAAAAAAATTAGTTGTTATTATCTTTTTTTTTTTTTTCCTTCACTCTTTGCTAACATTTCACATATATTAGACTTTCCTCTCTCAATTTCTTCCCCATAATTGAGTTTATGTGTTGTTTTTATATTTCTTTCATTTTTATGGTTCAATTATAATTGTTCCTCATTTACTTTACTTTTTATTTGATCTTTCATTATATCTGGGTTGGTTTGATCCTTCTAGATAATTAAGCAATCTAGTTTATTCTTTCAATCTCTTTTTCTTTATGTGACAAATTTCATAGCTTTAATATTTTACTTTTTTTTGGATAATAGGAACCCATATTCATGAGGCTAGATTTGCTAAAAATTTAAATGATGTACACGAATGGCTAGAGGATGTTCTCCCAATAATTTAAAGTTTTACACCCATGTTCTTGAATTAACATTTTTTTATATTCAATTTTCTTATTATTTGTAAGGCATTGATTTTATGGCATGGGTTTTTTGATAAAGTCTATGGTAGCTATTTTTTTTCTTGGTATGTCACTATGATTATTAACATGCATATTAAGGTTTTAATCTGTAAAATTATTCCATGAATATAAATAATAGGTTAATAATAAAAAACTTAAAATATCATTTCTAAATAATATAGATTGTTTATAAACTTATACTATAATTAAATACTAATCAAGAAAAAAAATCTGAACTTTTCTCTTTTATACAATAAAGGTTATGTGGGGGTGAATTCAATTTTGGGCCGGGGTGAAAGCTTATACTAGAAAGGACGAGTTAGGCTTATCTCTATGAATCATAAAGGAATTCTGGATATGCCACCAACATTGAAACTCTCGTTTGAGGTAGTAAACAAGGATGATCTTTGAGAATACAAAGAAGTGATCTTGGGGAACCAATTCCTCTTTTAAACCAAGGTACCACTCTCACCAGGTATACCTCAGGAAACTCCCTAGGGGGATAAGGATCACAGAGACTGTCGCCTTCGCATTAATGAGGGATTCTCTATCTAATCTCTTTCACATTAAATACATATAGGACAACCTAAACAGTACATATACCTCCCAAAAGTCCTATTCCAGGATAAGAACAGTGGGGAAACCAAAAGAAGAAGGGAAAATTTCCCAAAAAGATCCAACTAAGGGCAGGTCAGCTGGAGGGATAAGGGAAGGAAAAATGCCTATAAAAGAGGAGGAGATGGCAACAAAGAGGGGGACAAAAAAGGATCAGGAAAAATACTAGAGAAGAGAGAGAAAAAGTAGGAGATGAGATATTCCTTTTTCTTTAAATCTCAGCACCACGGGAAAAGAGTGTGACTATTTTTGCTTGTAATATTAATGCAATCTTGCTTCCATAAATTAGTTGTTTGAACTTCCCATTGTGGAGTTTTCACCTTGTTCTATTGATAAGTAAATTGTGCTAATCAGTCATCCATAAAATAATTTGTCCTAAAGATTTTGTATTTCTTTTTGAGAGTTTCTGACCCCCACAAAGGTAATACTTTAATTTCTTCACTAATACTAATAATTTCTTTACTCAGATCTAGAAGGGTGTAGAGTCACCTTTTATATCATGATTTTCAAGGACTGAAAGTTTTATATTCTCCAAGAACTATCCCTTGTAATTCAAGGTTTTGTTATGGAATGAAAATCACATTTTGGAATCACAGTTTGATAGTTCCAAATATTTTTCTTTTATATTCATTTTGCTCACCATTTATTTTATTGATACTCATAAATATTTAATTTTGCAAAAAAATTGTAATGGGTTCTATGAAGCCAAACATGTGGAGCATAATACTGAGGAAATTTTTATTTTTATTTTATATTGGATGTCATATTGCATTTTTTTTTTTTTTCATTTGTTGGTAGGTGTTATACCACAGCATGTTATTTACATTAAACACAGGATAGGAGATTAGGAGTTTTTATCTCCAATCCTAGCTCTTACTTCTCGTTTGATACTCAGTAACAATCTTTCTTCGGAAGGGATTTGGCCTTGATGCAATATAGCATTCTCAACTCCTTGCCAAAAAAAGAAAAAAGTATGTGTTTATACTTTATTTTTGCAAAAGATTAAGAATATGATCCTGCTAGTAGTTGAGAAAGTACTAAATTATCACTGTAAGGAAATACTTAATTCAATTTCTCTTTTTCCAACGTTAAAGTTTTAAATAATTACATCTTTTCATATAAAATTGTATAATGCTTAATGAAATATTTTTTATTGGATATCTAAAAACTGTCTTTCTTGAAGCAAATGGCGTGGCAGATGAACTAGCAAAAATGGAATCAGAGCACCAATGTAGCATCAGAGAATATAAAATGTCCAATTTTTGTTTATATAAAATATTTGTGTGATATTTTACAACTAGGCACTCCTTGCGAGTGCCCAATAGACAATACTTGTAATAGTACTCCTTAGTTAATAAATAAATCCTCTAACTTTACTTTCTTCCAATTGAGTTCTTTAAATTTCAAATTTATTCATTTTAGGAATTTCTTCAAATTCCATTAAAATTTGTTGTTAAATATGTAATTAACTATTGAAAAAAGTTTTTTTTTTTGGGAAAAAAAAAAACCTCACAAAAAATATCTATAAAATATTTTTTTTTAATTTTTAGTTTTTTTCATGTGAGAAATATTTTTTTAATGATAATTTTTTAATAAAATCAGACGAAAGGCTTGAATTGAATAAATTTGAAATTTAGAGAACTCAATTGAATGAAAGCAAAGTTAGATGACTGAAATAAATTTCAATCAAAATTAGAGTGTGCAATTTGCATTTTAACCTACTTTTTTTTATATTTTAACAAAAAAATAAGTCCAAAGAAGTAAACTTTTAGCACTGCACAAAGTCGTGCTAGCAACATAACAATAGTTCCCAATATTTTCACAACATCCCAAATTAGTATTAAAAAAAAATTTAATTGCACAATATAATAGGTCCATGTGTGAGGTGGTATGCTATTTTAAGAATGTAATGAAATTATTGTAAGATTTTGTTGTGTCCCTAACTTTGTTGCTTCTCAGAAGCATAAGATAATGCCCAACCACTCTTCCTTGCATAATAGATGCCAAAATAAAAATTAAAAAAATCATCTCAACAGTAAGCGTTTCTAGTTGCTCTACATAACGATTAATGTTGTGAAAGGATTTTTTTTATTTTTTTTTAGCTTACATCAAAGTGGAGGACGGAGATTTGAACCCAAGTTTACCTTTACAAAATTACAGAACAAGGTATTGTATATATAATTATATTAAGTTGCATAAAATATTTATTAAAAAAAATCTCA